>NCQV01063072.1:20167-31911 GCA_002740545.1 Lophocereus schottii
TTTCTGTTTCATCCTCCCTTTTGATCCTTTATCTCTATCCTTTGTTTATGCTAAATTTTTCTTTTTCTTCTTTATCTACCCCTTCTGCCCGTTTCATTGGTTCCTGATGCCCATCAGAAGGGCTCCATGTTTTTAAAACTGATTCGGCAAGGACACAAGATTCCCTTGAACCAGTAAGACAATGGCATGTTAGGCATTGAGTAACAAAATCGTAAGGAGCATATTACTGTAGTGGCTGTGTTCAATTGAACTTGTCTTTAAAAAGTTCATAGGAACTATTAGTAGAGCTATGAAATTTTTAATAGAGATCTGACACTTGTAGAATGAGCTTTGAAATTTGTAGATAATAGATGAGCCTGGAAATCTATAAAAGGAGCTTCGAAACTTGTAGTTGACCCTTTAGGTTTGTTGATGAGCTTTGAGATTTTACTAGAGCTTTTGATGCAGCTGTTATGCTCTGAAAATTTCATAGATGGTCTGCTCGCAGATTATAATGTGGTATTAACACAGCCAATATGATAATTATCTGGCTTTAGTTTTGTTCATAACAAATGAGTCTAACGTAATTAAAAAACATTCACCTCATGTATTTTTTTTTTAAAATTTTTTCAGTTGGGTGAGGCATCCTAGAACATTTTAACACTACTCTGTGCCACAGGTGCTGCTATTGTTTTCTTGGGGTTTGTAACTTTATTTAAACTGAAAAGGGGAAGCTGGAGGGGAAACCCAAAACCAAGAAGCATTATCTAAACGTTTTGGCATCTGAACTGGGAACACTGATTTTGGGTTTAAGATGTGTACACTTTTGAGGTTTTCGTTTAGGTCCAGTATACTGGTCTGCAACATCTGATTACATAACTTTTAAGAACGTCAAAATGGAATGAGTGAATGATGATCGAGTGGTGATGCCTGCAAAAAGGGGCGTAGGTCCTTCACTAGTGAGGGTGCTAAGAAGTTTGTCTATTTGCTTGTGTTTTTTCCCCTTTTCATTTGTTCATTTCCAGAATCCTGCAAATGGGAACATTTCGATATCGAAATCTTCTGTTCAGTGGCTTAATCTGCATGCGCAGCTACTGCGATGTGATGCCAAATAGGGGCGAGCTTTTGAATTTTACAAGTTGAACTATGTTTTTGACAGCCATTCATCTGGTCCACCCCCCCCCGGATGGCCCCTTTGGTTTTTTGCGTTACTTTTTTGTTTTATTTTGAGTTGATATTTATCAGGTAGTGTTGTGGTTGAAGCCTGACATGTAGGCTGAACTTATCCAAACCAGCAGTCCAGTGACCCAAAGGCCAAAACACTGCATAATCAAAACTTTAGTTTGGCTCAGCGTCAAGATATACGCGAATTGAGACATGATGGTAAATGGTCAGAAATATAATGTCATTACTCATTATGAATAGAAGATTATGTACACTTTTGAGTTCACCATAGCGAAACACCAACTATCAATACTCAGGGTTGGGGGTTCAGGAGCTCCAAGCAAGTTGGGCAGCTCTCGCTTTATGCACCCACATTTGTGTGCGCTAATCATAAGCTTCATGTTTTGCAGTGCTTGTGCTCAAACATTTCAGCCACCATTTTACTGTTCCAGTCCCTCTCACACGGTTACTTCCATTTGCCATTTCAAACGTTTAGCTATGACTTTTTTCTTCTGTAGCATGCCGCTTGCAATGCTGATTCAGTCTTGGAGAGTGTTGAAGTCAATTCTTCAAATCAAATGGATGAATGGTATTCATTAGTTGAGGCTGTGGGGGCCAAGAAGTTCGAACTAGAAATTGAATCACAGCTAATGAATGAAGCACGTTCAACATTGAATGATTCAATTGGGCACTTAGTCGAGAATGATGTGAAGGAAAAAGTAGTCCTCTGTGAGAAAAAGAAATCTTTGGCACAGGAGTTGGAGAAACTTCTGAGTTTAGTGAGGGAAAAAGAGGCTGAGATAGCTGAAAATGATGCCAAAATTGAAGCCGTTGACAAAAGAATTGGTGATGTTGCCTTAGGTTTCAAGGATGTGCAAACAGGGATTGATGCTATGATTGATAAGTTGCAGGTTGTGCTCTCTGAAATGGAGTCAGAGCGTGAAGCTCTATGGAAGAAGAAGGATGAGATTGATAGCCTTCTTTCTCAGGGAGTTACCAGAAGTGAAGAACTAAGGAAGCTTGCTATGGCTTCTGCTGATGAGGCTAACATGCATCAAAAAAATCTTGGACTGAGAAAAGCATTAGTGACTTCTGTTTTGAAGGTGAAAGAAGAAAAATTAAGCCTTGTGAAAACAGGGGAGAAAATTTCGGCTGATGTTCAAAATCTCAAGCGGCAGACATCTGTTGCAAGAGCTTCTTTACAGGTTAGTTCTCCTCTCTAGCATTAACTCTGAACTTTATTGGATTCTTCCCCAGCATCTGTGCACATTTTCAAGCGGATTCTTTATTTTGGGGGAGGAGGTATACGGTGTATAACAATTTCCTGTACGTATCAACGTATGTGAAGAGTAATATTGTGAATTATTTATAACCTTCACGAACTTCTATCTGACAACATCTTATAACTTTGCGAAGGAATTCTGTTGCATTTTTTTTTCTGCTGCGCGTCATCAGTTGTCCTTGAAAATCTTGCTTAAGATATTAGGAAAACCTCTCTCTCTCTCATTACAAGCCTTTTTTTTCTTTTCTTTTAGTGGGCATAAAGGGTGGCAAAAATGTTAATGTAGCTGGAATTCAAACAAAGGTGACTGGTACCAACCATTAGGAGACTAATGGCTATGCTGGCTGACAGACTCTGATTGCAGATGGAATCCATCCTGAATTTTAGTGATTAAATGCCTACAGTTTAAATAAGGAATGTGGTTAGATTTGAACATGAATTATGATCCATAGTTAACATTCATCTCAAGCAGAGTTGTTCATATCAAATAATCACCTATGGCTCTTTGCTTGCTCATTCTGTACACAATCACGGTATTTTGGAACTAATATCCAATAATAGTCCATCCCAGGGCAAATTGCTTCAGGGTAAGTAGAGCTACCACTCATAACATATGAGTAAATAAAAAGGAAACTAAAAGAGATGCTATAAAAAGATCGTAATAAGACCGGTTATATTCATTTTGGAGCAGTTAGGATACACCTCAAGGCCAGTTTTCAAAAAGGTCTAAACACGCCTATGTTGCATCCATTAATGCAAAACCAAATCTCTAATCGAAAAGAGGCCTTAATCAGTATCCTTAAAGGAAACCTTGTTTACCATAATATAGGATTCACAACCTATCCTAGTTATGAAATTTCTATTAGGGATCTAGATACAAACAAAGCTCTAAACCTTTGTTATGACTTTAAAAGAGTAGACCTAGTAGAAAGCCTACATCACTCACCCTTTTCCATCTATGTCATTAGGGATCTAGATACAAACAAAGCTCTAAACCTTTGTTATGACTTTAAAAGAATAGACTTAGTAGAAAGCCTACATCACTCAGCCTTTGCCATTTATGTCATGGTAACACTCATATAATCAATAAATTTCTCAATAAAGAAGAAATTGAAATCTATGACATATTTTCAGAAGTTTGCGAAGCTGACGACATTACTAAAAATCTCTTGCCTAAACTACCGGCAGTTTGGGAATTAGGTATCCAACCCCTCCTTGCACATAAACCTGGCATCAGCAGCAGCTATGTAATAGAAGGATCGACCCTCAGGTCCACTGCTTAAATGAGCGGATCGATTTCTAGACCCAACAATCAGCAATATCAAATGATCTCCAAATACTACTTACAGAATTGGCAAGTGGAAATTAGGTGGATAACTACATGCATAGAAGAAAACTATGCTAGTCACGAGCCGTTCTAGTAGATTCAGCCTACCAAAAATCATTATATACCTATCCTCCTTGGATCTATAGAAAGGATAATAGAGTTAGAACAGTCGCCGCTAACTATCAAGGCAGACATCCTCTTAGGGAACAAATTCCTCATAAGCCTAACATACATGACTATTGAGCAACTCCTTGCTATTAAACTGAATGGCCAAATCATTCAAGCCATAACCAATCATGATTAAAGTTCCTTACATAAAAATAAAGCTCGTTTACAGGTTTATGAAACCTGAGTGGTTTCATGCCATGATTAACACGGGATCTGATGTCACGATGGTGTCAGCCAATTGTTATTCATAACGTTACTGGAGAAACCTTAGGAACCTCCTACAAGTTGTAGTCGCTTCGCGAAAAATAACCACTCTCACTAAAGGAGTCCTTGAACAATTCATATCCATTATTGATATTAAAAATCATGAAAAATTTTCCCAATTCCTGATATGGTCGTCCAAGCACCCAAAACTGGTTGTCTTGCTTGGCATTGACTTCCTCAAACGCTTTTAGGAATATTGTTCTAATCATACGAACGTTAAACTCCACACTCCCTGTGGACACTGGCTCGAACCACGCATTATTTTTAACCAACATTACCCAATCACCTTCATCCCCCACAGCAAGCATGGTGGAAAGGAGTTTTAAAAACCCAGAAACAAAGCCCAAAGGAACATTATGCAGCTCTTAGCACTAACAACGAGGCCTTGAATTTCATTTGGAAGAAAGATTAAGGGCTTACTATGAGCCAATTTTGATGACCACCCTCTAAAATTTTGGGACAAAGATAAATCCTATGCAGATATCCAGCCTAAAAATGCAACTCTATTGTAAGAGTTAAGCGGAGCCAATAAGGTATAATGAAGCTCATGAACAAGAATTTAAAAATTCAACTTGAAGAATTAGAAGGAAAACGGCTAGCCTTCAAAACCACTAAGGACTACAAGAACCCGCACAATAGCCAACATTTATGGTCAACAATCACTCTGAACAAATAGAGGCTAGCCTCAAATAGTGATTAACTACGAAAAGCTTAATAAACTAATTGTTTTTGGTGATTATTTCCTTCCTAATTAGGAACTTTTGATTAACAAAACCCTTAATAGAAAGTGGTTTTCTAAATTGGATTGCAAGTTTGGATTCCATTGAATGAAGCTTGAAGAACACACAAAGCTGTTGACTGTATTTAGCATCCCACAAGGACAATACATATGGAATGTAATGCTTATGGGATTAAAACATGCCCCATAAATCTTTCAAAGATGAATGGATAATATCTTTAATAAATACTCATACTTCTGCCTCGTATATGTTGACGATATACTAATATTTTTCTACAAATATTGCTGAGCATTCTATGCATCTTATGAAATTCATAAGGAAAAGCAGTAACACTGGTTAATCATTTCCGCTAGAAAGGCAAAGATTGCTAAAGAACAAATTGAGTTTTTAGGCCTCAAGATCGATTAGAAAGCAATTGAAATGCACCCCCATATTTGCGAAAAAATCGCTAATTATATTAATTATATTAGTGACTTCGTTCCTCATTTGGCATGTATGAGAAGTCCATTACAAGATTTATTAAATAAGAAGATGGACCATCAAAGGGAAGATCATCATACCAGCCTAGTACATCAAATCAAGAAAGTTTATACTCAACTACCCAGACTAGCCGTACTAGAGGCAAATGATAAGCTCATAGTTGAAACCGACGATTTTGGTAAACAATGGGGAGGCTTATTAAAAGCCAAAAGGTCTGGCAGAAAAGTGCATATTTGTAGATATGCAAATGGAAACTTTAAGCCAACGGAGATTAATTGCTACAGTAATAAAAAGGAATCATTAGCTTGAAAAAGAAGCTTTGCTAAGTTCCATATTTTCATCCTACCAGTTCGATTTAGTTAAGGACTGAGCACTAATGATAAAGATTATATCTTTGAGAAGCTACCTTGTACTCCTAAATATAAATGGAGGCATTAATGGCAACAATACTTTCATGAATATAAGTTTGATATTGAACATATCAAAGGTAAGAATAACTATCTTGTTGATTGTCTTAGCAGAGAAG
Source organism: Lophocereus schottii (assembly GCA_002740545.1). NCBI lineage: Eukaryota > Viridiplantae > Streptophyta > Magnoliopsida > Caryophyllales > Cactaceae > Lophocereus > Lophocereus schottii. Next base: position 26,098 of record NCQV01063072.1, read on the forward strand.
CAAATGACCTAGCTGAAACAGCGGAAGAATAGAAAGACATAAAATTCCTCTTGAGATGGCCGTTCATGAACTTTGTATTGCTCAAGAAAGTGGAGTAGTGATTCATTGCGCCGCCTACGAGGAAATTCATCCTCATATCAATCAATCACTAGAAAGTCTTGACAAAATAATGACACTTGAAGCCATAAAAATGGATGAGGATACTCATCATAGGTTTTTAAAAGCTTGCCAGCGTGCACATAAACTTTAGGAAGGAGTTAATCAATTTCAACCAAAAGTGAAGCTATTTCAAAATTGTATTGAAATAGAAAGCAAAGATCATTCTTCCCCTGCGGAGGAAATGGACAAAGAGGATTTTACCTTTGTTCTTCCCAAAGTACTTCCAAACATTCCGAGATACAGGAATATTCATGAAGGAAAGTTACACTTCCTACAGTAAAGGGGTATATTCAACCCAAGTAAATGCAAGTCGGATTATCGACACTTCTGGGATCTATCATAGAATTCATTTTCTTGTAGGAACCAATTCCAACGATGTTTTCAAGGCCATAGCCTACGGATACTGTGGAAATATTGCCCATTTTTTAGGCAACTAAGAAATTATTGGACTCCACAAGGCCATAGTTGAAGCCACTAAAAAATTTCGAAAAAGTTCTAGGTCTAATATGGTCATCCTGAAAATCATATCTTTCAGCCAGAGGTCATGCCAACTCCAATACTAGTATGTCTATTTATACAACTCCGTACTCCAAACAAGGCAATGTTAAAGTTCGGGAAAGGCGAAGTAATCCAATCTCCAGAAATTGAGGAGCACTGGATCAGGCATAGGAGAGCAATAGCTGTGCTGCTGAACAAGCTTGGGTAGATTTGACGAGTCCCCCTCAAATATCTTCATAATGGTTGAAGGAAATGTACGCCGAGACTTGACGCCATTAATAAGATAGGCTTGGGAATTACCCTTAGTGATTCATGCAGAATCTCGGGGGGAGGGTGACGGGACACATTTTTCCTTATGTGGAGTCATCCACCAAAGTAAAAAGGAAGGATGCTACATATGTCCACTATGTATGGGATAAAGAAGCATGATGGACCCCTCCACAGAAAAGGAGAAGCTTTGGAGATAAAAGGAAGCTCAATTATTGTATGACCGGACAGTTCAAAAGCGATAAGTGTAATCTGTGATTGTATGGCAAAAGAAAAAGTCGATGCCAAGATTCATTAGAGATAAGGGTAATCTTTATTATTGTATGGCAAAAAACAAGTCGATATAACCTGTGGCCAGGAAGGCATTATAAAACGTGATCGATGCTTAAGGAGAGGGCATATTAAGAAAGACGAGAGAGAAAATCCTTACTATAAAAGCCGAGTGAGAAACTCCCTTAGGGAGTAGAGTGTTCTTTCTAACTCTGTAATATTATTATCATCAATTAAAATATTACTTTCAACATATTCTTGTGCTCAATCATTTCAATAAACTTTTGATAGTACTCTATCAAGTTTCTTAGAATACTTTTGACACCACTAGAAGTAACTGCTAAGGAAGGGTCCACTAGGCGAAACAAGCAATGCTTAGTAAGGTATTAGATTATGTTGTTAGTATGATTCAACAAGGAGTATGCTTTGAGTACTATTGTTATCGGTGCATACGATAATATTATTGTTGCTCTAAGAGATTACTCGAAACCTTCTCTTCAACCATGAATCTGGGTAGCCCCGAACGAAAATAACCCTTCTTTATTAGTCGAAAAGGCCAGTAATCGTTGCAAAGACAAAATAGAGAACACTCAAGTCGTTATCCACATTAAAGTAACGATGGTAGATAATGCCAGACGCATAAGACAAAAACTTGCTTGAGGAAGAGGCCCTCAACCTACCTTTGTTAATAGGAAGAACCCCCCATGCGGAAATAGAACTTAATCCTAGAAGCCTACTAGAACATGAGGAAAGAACTCATGATGAAAGCATTAGAATTCAAAAGGAAAAGCTTTAGGCATGTCAAGTAGCACATGACTATGTACATAATGCCATTAAAAGGCATAAACAAAACTATGATTATAAATATCAAAGACTATTAAGGTCTAAAAGATCTGAAAAATTTTCCGCATTGAGCACCTCAAATGAATAAGTTGTTTAAAAAGAGGTCGAGGGGATCTTCCTGCCTGCTTTGTCTGGCATTATCTACCATCGTTTTTTTAACATGGATAATGAGTTGAGTGTTCTCCCATTCGTCTTTGTAATGATTAATGACATTTTGACTAATAAACAAGGGGTATTTTGTTCCGACTTATGGTTGACGAGTAGGTTTCGGGTAATCTATTAGAATAATAATAATTTTATTGTATGCACTAATAACAACAGTGCTAAAACCGTATTCATTTCTAAATCATAAAAACAACAGTCCAATACCTTACTAAGTGTGGCCTCTTTCGCTTAGCGTTCCTCTTCCTCAGCGGCTACTTCTGATAATGTTAAAGGTATTCAAGGAAACTTGATAAAATACTATCAAAAGTTTGTTGAAATGACTGAGCACAAGAGTTTGCTAGAAGTAATATTGTTATTGATGACAATAATACTATAGAGCTATAAAAACACTCTCCCCCATAGGGGCGTTTCTCACTCTACTTTCATAGTAAGGATCATAGTTACTTGGGTTGCAATTCGCTTTGGTACGTGGTACGGGAACGGGAACGGGAACGTGGGACGCTGCCTACAAAGAATCGGGTATGCGCGGGTACAATCTTGGATACGTGGTTCGATATTGGGACGATCAAATTAATTTGTAAAAAATTTTTGAAGTTAGAAACTATGTTTAAAGTCATTAAAGATTTCATGAACAAGTCTTAATAATTTCCCTACAATATGCCTTTTTTTAATGGATGAGTATCTTGTTTGGACTTTTTAACTTTTATATAAGCTGTCGTCAATCTTTTAAGCAAAAAAGCATAATAAGAAAAATATATAAAGCAATAACACAAATATTAAAATGACCATAATACTAAAAGCATAAATATGCTGATTAAGCCAGCAAAAATACCAAACAAAATATGAAATGAAAATGGTCTACTAGTCTAGTTCCTCACATTACAACCATTTAATATGTCCTCAATCTTTTGGAAGTGCCAGCTACTTTGCCTTGTTCATTATCCTCCCAGCGAAGATCCTCCAACCTCACAAGAGAATCATCTAAATACATGCTCTCTGGGTTAATATCTCATTTCCTACTTGGCCCTTGCTTGTAAGCCTCAGTGAACCGAGATTGAAGTCGAACGTTTGAATGAATGAAAACCAATTTATCGGCTCTTGTAGAATTCAATCTATTTCTCTTGACGCTATGGATATACGAATATGTACTCCATATTCTCTTAGCTGAAGAGCTACTAATTGGCTGGGACAACACCTTTTTTGCCTCTTTTGCCAATTCGGGAGTCTCGGATCCATATGTGGACCACCAAGCAATAGGACTCATGGATACAGCATCATTTTTAGCCGCAAGTGACCCAAATATTCTCTCCCAGTTTTGAAAGGAAGACATTTGCTTGTGTAAAAGTTTTTGTTCACTTTCATTTTCACCAATTTTGTCAAAAGCTTCAAGTACTCCCTTGACAACCTCCTATCCATATTGGGTGGACGCCTAGGCATACCAACGGGAGCAGACGATTGAAGATAACTAATATCATAAAAATGAGGGTTAAGCGCACACCCTAGACAATGGAGGGAGATATTCATTTTTTCCCATCTGGCTACCATGATTTCCTCCATTTTGGGATAGTCGGTAGCATATTTATTGTTCTGCATGATGTCTTTGATATCTCCTATCATACAATCCATTTTTTCATAAATATCTCCCATCTTCGGCCCTTCTTTATCAACAAATTTTATCATTAAGAAAATTAGCTCTGTTATGGATATTAGCATGTCAACTTCGTCCCAAAATGTGACTTTTGCTCCCATAGCACAAGCATTCTCGTCTCCACTCTTCACCCAATCCTTCCATGCTCTAAGGACCACCGTTGTAGCCAGAGCCTCTCTACATGAGGCCAATCTTTTCAATAGCAAATGATGTGACGCAAATAAGGTTTTTGCTACTTTCAATAAATCAAGGTTGGATTGGGTTCTGAAAATTGCATGGGCATGTGTATGATTCAAAAAATACTTCACAATGTCTTTGCCCTTCTTGTCTGTGTCGTTCATCCAATCAAATGCACCACTAAAATCTTTGAAGATCATATTGAGGGTGTGAAGCACGCATGGAGATCAAAAAATATGCTTTTGTACTTTTTCAATTTCCCTTCCAGCAGCCTTGCAATTTGATGCATTGTCGGTCACGACTTGTATAACATTCGTAGGCCCAACTTCTTCAATAGCCTTGAGAAGAAATTCAGCTATAGCAACACCAGTTTTCTCCACACCAGAAAAGTCCTCAGCATAGAAGAACATGGAGCCTTTATTGTTTGATGCAATTACATTTATGAGGGGTTGATGTCTTACATTCATCCACCCATCTGAAACAATTGATAATCCTTGAGAGTACCAAGTGTCTTGTAAGGGTGCTAGATCCTTCTCCACATCTCTTTTACACATCCAAAAGCGTTGTCCTAGCTTTATTGAACGATGGAAGTTTGTAGTCGTTAGGAGCATGGTTGATTGCTCTGGCCATGTCCTGAAACTATGGGTTTCTCATAACATTGAAAGGTATCCCATTTGCACAGAGGGCTCGAATGACTTTGACATCAACAGAGTGTCGTTCCACCATGCCAAAGGACTCCGCTATTCGATTGCGATCTGCTGAAAATGTAGCATCTTTGTTCTTTATGGTAGATCTTGTCAAGGATGCTGATATGCCATTTTGCTCAGCCTCTTTAACTTTCTTTCTGAGCCGCTGAAGCACATCTCTGTTGTTCATTGCTGTGCACCGCTGAATTTGTGCCTTCTTACCAACTGGAGCTCCAAAAAAAGGGTAATGCATACTTGTGTAAGAGCTTGTGAATGGTTTGTTACAATGCTTGCAACGCCATATCCTTGAACCTCTTGGGTTTTTCCCCTTTCCTTGAGATATTATGTCGATCTCACTCAGCAAGGGCTTTAGATGGCCTTTGATGCAGTTTGGGTTTGAGTTACTTCCTCTGCTTCTGGGTTGTCAAAGTGACTTGCTTCGTCACTCCTGTCAGTGGAGGCGAGTGACTCGACTCATGTTGCTGCTCAGTTTGTTGTTCCAAACGATGTTTCAATCCATGTTTTCCGAATGCCATCTCTGTAGATAATTTTAATACAAGTTAAACATATCATTTAATACAATATGCAAAGCAGAGCTACACAATACAGAAGCATCTGAGTAAGAAGGATTTTGAGAATTTTCAGGCAGTAAAGAATTAGAGATTAAAGGATTAAATACAGAAATATGGAAACAAAGGCATGCGGATGGCTACCTTGTGAAATAGATTGAATGAACAAGGCAAGGTAGCTCTTCAGCTCTGATGCAGTGGCTTGTGTGGAAGACGATAATGAATATTGTTTCTGGACTTTTGGTGGTTTGGTATCCCTTTTTGTATTCCAAGCACTGGGATATATTGTAGATTGTAATAAGTGGGTGGCTTCTGTTGATTGAAGAATACAATGGCTTGTGTGATAGAATCATATGTATAGGACAAGTGCATTTACTTGCTGATTGCTACATTTTACCAAGCAGTATTAAGCTGTACAGATCTATCAAATTCCAAGGTGGCCGTCCATTGTCCATAAGCTACATAGCAGCCCAAACTGATTGCCACATTATTATTATTATTATTATTGTTGTTGTTGTTATTATTATTATTA
>NCQV01063088.1:7451-19026 GCA_002740545.1 Lophocereus schottii
TGCATTGTATTAGGGCTATCAAACATATCAGATCGGATTGAGTTTGTTTTCGTATTGAACTTAAATGGATTGAGAAATTCTTGACTTAAACCCAACCTATTTATTAAACAGTTTGAAAATCTTGATCTATACTTGTTTATGTTTGAAACCAGTTGATTTGAAATGTACCCATTAACTCATTTAATCTAAATGAGTTATGTTCAGGTTATCTGATTATCCATTCACCCATTTAATATTTTGGCTAAAGTATAATTACCAAACATTATAAACCAATCTCTTGAGTTCAATACATCATCACAATGCAACCATTGTACATGATCCGCAAGAACCATAACCCCAAAGTACAGATAAACTGATTAAACCCTACTTTTTTCACAATCCCCAACTGAAACGGTAATTGGGCAAATCTGACTTTGTGTTGGTGAGCCTGCTTAGCAATTAGCTATTAATTATTAATTGATCACATCAATGGTGGGCGGTAAACTATTTATATCAATGTTGGCATTTAATCTTTTTTTTTCCTCCTCCTACAAACACATACGGTAAATTTATTTTTCGTTGAAAAAATGTTAAATTTGACAAATAGGTAACGTGAAAAAGGCTAATAATTTAAGCCTTTTCAAATAAAGTTCAAAAAATTACTCAACCAGGTTAACTAAATTATAACTATTTTTGACAGAAACTCTTCCAATTTCCTGTTTGCCCACAACCGACGGGACAAAGTTCTTGATAGGATGGTCCTTTTTTTCTTTGCAAATTTTTGAAAAATCGAGCAAACAGAGCATCAAAAAACCCAACATGGGCTGCCCCAATTGGGCCCATTGTCATTTGTGGATGAAAAGAAGCCTGAACTGTAAAACCTACAGTGTGATTAAGTTGGGCTTGTGGGCTGTCTATGGGCCACCTCTATTTTTAACTGAACTTTTACTGCTAATTGGCATTGTAGAGAGTCGCATTTGGACGCAGGCAGACTTCATGAGGTTTTTAGGCAGGTGGGGCTAAGTGGAGTAGTCAATAGGACGCCAAAAATATTAGGTTTGTCGAGGAAGTATTTGACAATACAAGCCAAAACCTTAGTTCTTAGAATGTACAAATTCTTCTTATGTGCTCATTTTGAAAGTCCAAATTAAAAGACGACTTAATATATATATATATATTTTTCCTACTAGTGCTCATTTTGAATCTTAGTCCGTAAATTGCTATTCAATCAAAGAGATGGATTAAAGTGCTTCAAATTACTATTATTGTAAATTTTGTTTGGCTATCCAATTATTTATTATTGAACTTTTCATTCATGGAAATTTATAATGTATTGATGCCCAAGATGGTATACTACAAGATTCTCAATTTGTCAAGTATCTTATTTGTTATCTTCTCCCTAATAACATTATATTAGACGTTTATGTCTTTAGACCATTACTCTATGACTATGAATTATAGTTCAATAAGTGCTACGAGTAATGTACGAGTATAAATATAACCTATACTCTAGTTGTGTGCCTTCCTTTTATGCCCAACAAAATACCACATGCAAATAAACATAGACGCCTGTTAAGCATTTGGCGAAGATATACAACAACACCACCACCACCACTTCCCAGTGTGGGTTCCGCTTTCGCGGGGTTTGGGGAGATCCAGATGTAGACAGTCTTACTTCTGCCAGCATCTCTACCTGTAGAGAGACTGAATCCAAGAGACCCACAAAAACAATGATTTTGTGAAAACATTCTATAAAAGAAGGATTTTACGGAAATATTAATGAAAAAAACAACGGATTCGCAGCAGGAATGAACTAAGAAATACTAATAAATCAAATGGCCGTAACTATATAAATATACGTACAACATACGCACAACAAAGTAGAGGAATGTACTATACCCTAAGAAATAGAGGTAGGCAGACAGTGTTTCTTTTCAGATGTATGTACTACCTGCATACAAACACGACATATGAAAAAAAAATCACAGCTAAACTTAACCTATGCAACCGAAAAAATCACAACCAAATCAAGTGGCCAACTCTCTGTGATCTAAGATCCTAATCCTATCCATTTGACGAAGAAATAAAATTAACAAATACACTAATGGATTATTGCTAGTAGAGGTCAACCAAATAGGACTACCTAGTAGACATACAAATCCAAATCCAAATTCAATACTCCAAAAATCCTGCCACCAGGGGGGAAGGGGGTCAAATGTAGCAGCCTTACCCCTTAATTACAAAATTACAGAAAAATTGGTTCTGATTCACCTTAAATTTAAAAATCATAGACTACCTACTGCTTCACAGAAACGGAGCAGAGGAAGTTCAGAGATGCATTTTGCTTTAGTCCATATAATTCAAACTTATTTTTTTTTGCTACCAAATTTCGGACAAACTACCTGGTAGACATATATTTAACAAATTACAGGAACCTTTAGACCACATGAAAGAAGTAAACAATATGAACTAATTAATCCTAGCTTTCATTAAAAAACAAAACGAACTGATCTGTATAAAAATGAACACATTGTCTTCCCTTACCCGCCTTGAGTTCTTAATGAACTCCTTCTTCACAAACTCTATTTATGCATGCCTCACATATGTAGTTAATGTAAAACAAAGCATTTGACTTTATATTGGTTAATTTTATCTTATAGTAATGAATAAGTTACTACGTTTCTCGTTAAACACAACGGACCCAAATAAGCACTTTATTGATCAGCAATTTGGATTACAACACTATCATTCATATTGGATTCCTATTGTTACTAGTACAAATCAAACATAGAGAGTAAACAAAGTTTGACACTATATCGAATCTCCCATCAACCAGTTGTAGCTAGGATGACTCACCTTTATTGGTGATCATATGCAATTTAATCAATCGAAGAATTGTATATATAGCTATTAGAGAAGGTATGTATACATAGACATTAACTTGTCCAAATATTTATGATATATAGTACTTATGCATAGTTGCACATGCCATAGTTGCAAAAGTTCCCTCTGTTGCATTTGTTGTGGCAGCCCCCGCAATGATGCCTGTCATAGAAAGGGTTAACACACCTTCCATTGCAGCAAATTTCTGGGTACCTGCACTTCAACCCACACATTCCACAGTTAAGCCTGTCTGTCTTGACATTGACACACTTCTTCTTACAACAGTCGTGACCAGGACTTCCCTTGAGATGGCAAACCCTAGGGAACCTATCGCATGTCAACTTAGCCCGTGGGTTTTCCCATGGCGCAGTAGGATGATATGGTTGTTTCTTGGTGTCGAAGTAATGGCTTGGCTCTTTGTAATGTTTAATACCTTTTGTTTTCTGGTCTTCCTCAGCATTGATCTCGTTGTTGTGTTTGCCATGTGCAGATGAAAGGGTGATGGGGATGACTACGAGAACTGCTAGGAATAACAATGCCTTGAGAGAATTCATGATGTTTAGGTGGCTAACTTGAAGAAGAGGTCAGTATTAGTGGAAGAGGAAGCTTAAGAAATCAAGACTAATTATGTGGATTTATGTTCTATTAAGGCTTGGATGGAGCTAGGATGGAGATGGAACAATCAAGTAGATGTGCATGTGTTTATATATACAAAGGAGATGAGAAGAATTTGAATGGGGAAGGAAGATTTCAAGGGTTTTTAGGCGGGTCGAGCTTAGTGGGTTGGTCTTAATTCAATCGTGTACGTAGTCATAGCACACAAGATGTTAGGTTTGCGGAGAAAGTATTTGACTATACAAGCCAGACCTTAAAAAATACAAGTTCCTTTTCCCTATTTATCATTTGGATCTATGAAGTCAAATCCCACTTGGTGAGAGAGAACTGAGGAGTTGGAAGACGGATGATATAATCGAAGTAGATCCCTCGAAATTGGACCCAAATTGAGAGCAATTGTTGAAAGATCGATCTCATGACGTATGTATATTTGGGTTGTTTTTCTCTCGAGTTTACATGTAATTTTACTTTGACCCATAATCAAATAGATTTAATCAAAACTAGCTAGCTATAAATTGAGCTAATCAATGCTAATTTCTCTCATTTTTCAAGAAAATACAATTAACATTTCCGTCGGAAATTTATGAGACTTGAATTTAACCTAAATTATCCATTTGTCATGTTTTATAAGTAATTAAATAAAATACATTTTTCAACACTACAAATACTCTAAAATCGACCTAAATTCGAAATCTGCTTACATTTATTTTTATACATCATTTGCATAATAAAATTGAAAATGGAATATTCATCACTAACTGTGACTTAATTACGTACCACACATACCCAAAAAAAAAAAAAATCATTCACAACAAAAGGATTCTCGTCTTTTGAATGTAAAACGAAATGATCCATATCAGAACCAGACACTTGGTGGACAAGTTATATTGATATCCTTTGGAAGCTCACTGGCCTTTTGAATGCAAAGCTATGCAACACATTAAACAACTACTAATCCCTGTTGCGGTCAAATGTAAAGTAGGCTCAAAAGGCACAAAGTTCTCTCTCTTTTTAACCAAATCATGAGCAAGGAACAGACCGAATTATCCTGATTTAAAAGACAATTTGTTTTTCGATCTTGCTAGATATATAGGCAATGTATATTGTATTTTTAGACGTATGTACTTTTACAAGTTGTGTAACATTTGGTACTATTTGTAAATACATTCTAAAAAAAATATAATGTGTAACATATAGGATACGTTATATAAATTGAGATAGAGATCACATCAAATATGATAATTTATGCATAATAAAATTTTTATTTGATAGTGTAGACCAATATATATCGCATCATACTGTGCACTTGAGACTGGACTGATATTAATTTGATGCATGGTTTAGATCAATATAAATATAAACAGGAGAATTATGATTTGAGGAATTACGATTCTTGAATTAATGACCATCTTTTTGATGAAATTATTGGAAGACAATGAAGAATATCCAATACCGAAAATTCAAAGGAAAGCATATATTTTGGAGTGGGGCCAAACTTTCCAGGTGGGATGAATTAGGCTCCTAGTTTCACCAATTAATGGTTACTGGCCTAATATTGTTAGGGTTTGGAAATCACATGTTAAATTTAGATTCTTCAATTCAACAAAAAATCAGAAATATGTAGTTGGTCATATTCTGAACCGTTAGGAAAGCAAAAAACATGGCAGTTTGGTAATTACAACTTGTTTGTTAACTACAAATTAAACTTGCTTATTTCACCAAATAGTCAACCCGTTGAATTAGCAAGCTGAATGTTTGACCAAAATTGTTAGCATCCTTATTAGCTTTCTTCGATCTTTTTGGCTAAATAGGATTTGGGATTGGGTCCACGAATGTAGGGTCAATCAGAGCCAGCCTCTTTATAATTCTACATTCAGAGGTAATTAAGATTGCTACATCAGATCCCGTACACTCTGCCTGATGGCGGGACTTTTGGGGTATTGGATATTTTTTATTCTTGAAAATGACAAAAAATAGATAGCAAAAGTAACAAGTTTGAAATTGTTTCGATTTTAAAATTAGGACCAGTTTAAGTTGAGAACCTTACTCTTATTTTCATTCCTACATTTTAATTACTGCCTCTTCCTCTATTAATAAATTTGTAGGAATCGTATTCTCTTCCCAATTTCGTTACCTAAGTCATCTAAATTTTCATGCAGCAAACACGAGAATTGTAACTACCGTATCTAATTTTTCCTCTTCCGACTCATGCATTACGATATACAGACACCTCTTTAAAGTGATATACATATATATAATTGGTAGAAGAAAGTGAGAAATCCTAATGCTCTGCTATATCGTCATGCCTCCCGAATCTCCCCTTGCCTCTCTTCTTTTCCTCTTCATTTTGTAAGAGTCATGTGTTTCTTTTTTCCTATGATATATATTATGCATTTTGTAAGTGTTGGAGTATAAACCTGTTCATGTACGTTTAACCATTAGTTTAATATTTTAGTTGAGATGGTTTTTAAATATGATGTTAAAGTTTGTCTGAGTGAGATATCTCAAATTTTGATTTTTACAACCCCACATTTGATACTGCGTAAGCTAAGGAGAGACCTTTACAATATTCACACGTCAAACTCAAATGAGATCTGCATAAAGGAATGTTAGAATATAAAACGTATTTCTAATCTTTTGACCATTTACTTAAGCATTTCGTTTAAATGATTCTTGAACAGTAAGAGATTTTGAAAGCAAATTGTTGAAAGTAATGTATTTATCCTACAACAGGAAGGGAACTTGAACTAGTTCCACGAATAATGATATTCCCAGTATTCAAAGATTAGTAAGTGGTTTCCTCCCTTGCTTCTAATTAAGTGATGTATTTTTCAAAACAAATTAAGAATTTCGAACCATTCCTCTCCTCTCGCTCCTTTCTCAAGTTTTTAGTTTTTCTTGCCAACTATCTTGTAAAATCCATGCATATGTATGCAAGTTGCTATCGTAGGGTAATGAGCGAGGGAGGGGCACAATTAGTCATACCTTATCTCTTTGTGTGTGCATGTGTGTGCGCGATCCAATTTGACCTGCTTACTAGAAATAGGGTAAGAAAGAGAGACCTCAAGTGACCCTTCTTACAAGTGCTTTACTTCGTTAAATATCAATTAAAGAGATGAAAAAGCAACTCGATCGAGACCTAGAACTTGAAAGGTCATGACCTCGATTTGTGATGTTGCTAGCTGCCACACTGTTTGTAACTTCGTGGACCATATGGCGTAATGATGCTTCCTCAAATTGTTGCTTTAAGACCCAATGTAAGGTTAGATGTAATCAACCTTGTAATGCAAATAAGTTTGTAATTGTATTTTTATTACCTTGTTTGATTGTATTAGAGTATCGCAATGAGATAATTATATTATAATTATGATGACCACAAACTAAGTAATCATGATTACATTATAAAGTTGATTGAATTACATTGTCATTACATTAATTACATTCAACCAAACATTACATTAGTGTCTCGGACAACTAATAACATGTATTTCTACCCGTGTCAATACATAAGGACGTTGCTGAAACCATTAGACCAACCATATCAACAAATTTTATTCCGAGCTTCTAAAATTAAGCATTTCTTAGGACACAAATTATTGAGTAAGACTATCTCATACAGAAAATACGATAAGATGAAATCCCCTGTGGGTGAATTTCTGAAGATATAAGGTGACTAATGGTTCAATTTTTTTGTGAATTTTTAGTTTAGAAGTGTCTAAGAATTCATTTAAGGGTAAGATTAATAAAAGTTGGCTTAAATTGAATTCGATAATTATTTACAGTTACTCTAAAATATTTTGTCTCTCAATACTTTTTAGATAAGATCGACGGTCTTATCTAGACATACTAGATGAATATTAGAGGTTGTAAATTATGGCTCAATGCGAGTTTTATCGGTATCTAGATCCTAACTTACAAAGACGTAGAGAATCTCTAGAATTATGTAGGAACATATCAATAACTAATTTTATTAGATAATTTTTAAAGAAAATTAATAATTAATTTATGATTAGTCTTGTATGAGATCAATTGAGCGAGGTATTCAATCGGGGATGTATCTTTTCAAATTTTTTGTTTTTTTTTTTAAAAAACTTCTTCTCAAATCTGGAGCATAAATGGGTCATTCTGATTTAGCCTAAACAGAAAACAAGAAAAAAAAACAAGGCATATTAACGAACATTGGCAAATTTTTGAATTTTGGCGTCTCAATTCTCCAACTGTCCGGGCTATTATTCATGACCAGGCTCAAAGCCTACCTGAGGCCGCCACAGCCATCGCCACCCACAACCTCCGCCTCCGCCTCCGCCTCCGCCGCCACCAAGTCATTCAATTCGACCATCAACCGCCTCTCTGCTGAGGGCTTCCACCGTGATGTTCTCTTCACACTCTCTTCTATGCTCAGGTCCCATACACCTCCTGATGCTCACACGTACCCCAGTCTTTTCAAAGCCTGCACTTACCTCAACAGATTTTCGCTTGGGATTTCATTACATCAACGTGTAATCACTGATGCGTATTCTTCAGATTCCTACATTGCCTCCTCACTCATTAATTTCTATGCGAAGTTTGGGCGGGTTGAGAATGCCCAGAAAGTGTTTGACTTAATGCCTGAGAGAAATGTCGTTCCATGGACTGCTATGATAGGGTGTCACTCGCGTTGTGGGAATTCTGATAGGGCGTTTCGTATGTATAATCTGATGAGATATGAGGGAATTCAACCTAGCTCTGTTACTGTTTTGAATGTGCTCTCTGGGGTTACTGAGCTTTGCCAAGTGGAGTGTCTTCATGCTTGTGCAATCCTTTCTGGTTCAGATTCTGATCTTCATTTGGTCAACTGTATGCTGGATTTGTATGGGAAATGTGGCAGAGTTGAGGCTGCAAGGGACTTATTTGAAGCAATGATATGTAGGGATATTGTCTCCTGGAATTCAATGGTTTCAGGTTATGCACAAAGTGGGAGTTTTAAGGAGATTATGTGGCTTTTTAAGAAAATGAGGGGTGAAGGTGTTGTCCCGGACCAACAGACATTTGGGGGCCTTTTGACTTGCTCCGATTCTGTGCAGATTGATGTTGAGTTCGGGAGGCTGATTCTTGGGCAGATTATAACAGGCGGGTTAGAATTGGATGCTCCAATGGCAACTTCACTTGTGGTATTATATTCAAAATATGGAAACTTTGTCAGTGCATTTAAGATATTTGAATGGGTGGCAGAGAAAGATGTAATACTGTGGACATCAATTATTTCTGCCTTTGTACAGAATGATAATGCCCGAAAAGCGTTAGTTCTTTTTACTAGAATGCTGGATTCTGGGCTGATATCCTCTACCGGAACAATAGCTACTGTCCTTTCTGCTTGTGCAAAAGTTGGTTCGCGTCTTCTGGGGATGTCTGTGCATGGATATCTACTACGGCAAGGAATGCCGGTAGATATTCCTGTTCAAAACTCACTTATCACTATGTATGCTAAGTGTGGTCTTTTAAGGCAAAGCTTGGCTATTTTTGATGGCATGCATGAGAGGGATGTAGTCTCATGGAATGCTATTGTTGCAGCTTACGCTCAAAATGGTGATTTGTGGGAGGCATTGTGCTTGCTCAATAAGATGAGATTGATGGTCCAAAGACCAGACTCCATTACTGTTGTTTCCCTGCTTCAAGCTTGTGCTTCAACTGGGGCACTCCAGCAAGGGAAGTGGGTCCACACCTTTATCATCAAAAGCTTGTCTCAACCAAGCATCATGATTGACACTGCTTTGGTCGACATGTACTCAAAATGTGGTGACCTGAAAACTGCTCACAGGTGTTTTCATCACATGCCAGAGCATGATGTCGTCTCATGGAGCATAATTATCACAGGATATGGTAGTCATGGCATGGGGGAGATCGCTTTAAATTTGTATACAGAGTTTCTAGGCACTGGGATCCAACCCAACCATGTTATCCTCCTTTCTGTCCTTTTCTCTTGTAGTCATAATGGCCTCGTTTCTGAAGGTCTCAGCATTTTCCAATCTATGATTGAAGATTTTGGAATTAAACCACAACTTGAGCACCGTGCTTGCATTGTTGATTTGCTTTGTCGAGCTGGAAGACTGAAAGAAGCATATAAGTTCATCAAAACTATGTTCTCTGATCCCACAGTTGATGTTTTAGGCATACTTCTTGATGCATGCAGGATGAAGGGAGACGCTGAACTTGGAGAACTTGTTGCTAGAGACATCATGAAGCTGCAGCCAGTTTGTGCTGAGAATTATGTGCAGCTGGCTCATAGTTATGCTTCAGTGAATAGGTGGGAGGGGGTAGGTGATGCATGGATGCAAATGAAGGCTCTTGGATTAAGGAAGCTCCCTGGTTGGAGCTATATTCAGCGACATGGGAAGATGACAACATTTTTTAATGGTCAAATTGATCATCCTCTTTCTGAAGAACTTGTGTTGGCCTTGAAAATTTTGGTCTGTCAAATGAATGATCTCAACAACAGTAGCAATGATCTAAATAGCATGTTCTACGACATGGACAGCTCATAAACATGAGAACATTTGGTTGAAGGAGCTTCCAGTGACTTCGGAAGGAGTATTCAGAGGCCAGAAATTAATGTTGGAACAATTCTCACTGGATTAGTTGCCAAAAGCCTTTAGGGAATTCTTCTTATTATCTTGAACTCTTTGCAGACTGATGAATCAGATTCCAGTCCTCACATGCTTCGGGCTCACAAATATTTGAATGTGGACCAGCAAACAAAGCCTCGCATTTGAGGCCCTCGATCGGAAAATCGTGAATGATGACTTACCTGCGTGAGGTAAATTGACCCCTGATCAGATGGTGAACGAACTCAGAGGTCGAGGTGTTTATTTTATTCATTCTTGAAGTGGTGTTTTTGATCAGCAATTGGCGCTGCTGTTTTGGATCTGGCTGGTGGATCCATTGCATGCTAATTAATACAATCCACTGAAGGGTTGGTGATAAGATAGCTGCTGTGACCAAGCGTGCTGTCTGTGGCCTTACATTTTCTGTGAATGAAGGTCGATCGCTGATGTTATCAATACATAGAATAGAAGGAATCAGCGCTAACCCTTCCCACTATGGTAGCATGAAAGCTCAGATAGAATGCTACTGAATTGGGTGCTGATCCGAGACTACATTTCACATATACTACCACTTAGAAAAACTAGTGAAAGAGAGCTACGGAAGTCATATACTATTGCATAAGAGTGAAATGAATTTATCATCGGCTGGTTCAGAGTGGTTGGGATATTGTTGGAAACTTGCTTCAACAACAGGGTGTGGTGAGTAAACCATGCAGAGGGAGATCAGATGTTCATGTGGTATGTAGGGAAGGGAATCAAGGTGGAGTACTAAATTCTTATCTATAGTGTCTAATCAATGTCTGCTAATTTAAGACATTGTTAGCTTTGGGGCGATGAGTCTACAACTAAAAAAGCATGATATACGATGCCAATACCTCTTGACTAATTTGATTCATGTTTGCTATGATATTGTATTAGCTTAAGACACAACGTGCGTCTTAGTTTAAGGGTTATAGAATAATTGACGATTAAGACACAACTTGTGTGTTAGTTTAAGGGTTATAGAATAATTGAAGAGGGACATGGAAAGGAAAGCACATACGCTAAATTGTGTCAAACTTGGTTTTATTACTATATCTGCCTGTAAAACTTCAAGAAAAGCTAATGAATTCATTGTTTCATTTATATGGTTTCAAGTACTGAGACGAACTCATAAAGAAGCTTGTTGAGAGTGTGTGACAAATGCAGATGTGTATAATGAATAAGTGGCACTTTGTTCGGAGGTATTTGAAATCTAAGCAGAAGACAACAGCACCACAATTATGATATGAGAAGAGGAAATGTGAGCAATAAGAAAAGAGAACGAGGGAAAAAGATATTATTGAAAAATGTCCCCACATAATCAGGTTTGTGGCTTGCATGTATTGACTAGGATCAGATATAAAGTAAATGAGAAAGACACCCTTCATTGGAAATTTCCAAGAAAGACCAATTAGTGGCAGTGGGTGCTGTTAAATGTTTACTCGTAGCAGTGGGCACAAGTTGAGAGAGTGGGACATTTGCCCCGGGGGGGGGGG
>NCQV01063090.1:0-17192 GCA_002740545.1 Lophocereus schottii
AAAGACTCAAATTCAACTCATAGAATTCCCTATTCATATAAAATGAAATATAGCTCTCTTGACATCAAGGACTACTTATGACTTTAACATGAAAAGTACTTAAAACTTCCATGGTAAAGTCATGATATGTATGGTCTTAAGTCTCTAAAAATTGACTCATGTCCTCATGAACAAACAACCACTGAATATCATCAAGCAACCCTAAACTAGTCAACAAATCCTCACTCATATAATAAGTAGCAATAACGAGCTTATTAGTCAATGCATTGCATCTAGTAATATGATCAGTTAGTTAAACCAAGTGGGTTAGGAAGATTATCTTGATTTCGTGCATTGGTGGATGTTCAAAAAACCCATTGGGGAGCTTGACTCGATCTCTCTACTCCTTGAATAGTCCTGGTTCTCTTCTTTAGAGCCATGAATGTGGAATGTGGATGGGTGTGTTTGGTTGAAGTCCTAGCTACGAAGAATGGGATGAAAGGAAGGGAAATTAGGAAATGTGTGCAAATAAGAGGTAACGGGGACGAAATTGTGGAAGAAAAGTGAAAAATTTAAAGAAGGGACGAGAAATTTGTGGCATGGAAGATGTGGGTTATGGATAGCGAAGAATATGAGAGAAATAAAAGTAGAAATAAAAGAATTGAGAGAGACTTGGAGTTAAGGTGAAGAAAATGGAGAAAAATGGAAGAAATTTGAGTGAAATGGTGAAGATGTGGAAGGGGGGAAAGGTGGGTGCTTAATGAAGGTCTTTGCGAGAGAAGGAGAGCGTTTACAGAGAGAAAGAGTCGAAGG
Source organism: Lophocereus schottii (assembly GCA_002740545.1). Lineage (NCBI taxonomy): Eukaryota > Viridiplantae > Streptophyta > Magnoliopsida > Caryophyllales > Cactaceae > Lophocereus > Lophocereus schottii. The sequence goes on from NCQV01063090.1 coordinate 793, forward strand.
TTGAAGATGATTTGTGCAAAATTCGGGTTGAAGGGCAAAGGAAACCCTTGAGCATGGAGAATATGCCCGACATGAGCTGTAGCCCTCTATGGTTAGCTCTATTCTGGAATTTTTTGGGTTTCTAGACAGGGGCTTCACGGACCATGGTAGACACCGCTAAGGGTCCGCAGCAACTTTTCTCTCTCTTTTTTTTTTTGGGGTGTTCATTTTTTTTTTTGGTTATCTTTCTTTTTTGATGAATGAAAGGATGCAACCATATATAATGAAATAAAAAGAAAATTTATAAAATGACTTAGGTTGCCTCCTAAGAAGCGCTCTTTTAGGGTCGAGAGCTCGACCTTCTCCTCTATTCTGGCTTGGGATCGATGAATGTGTCTGATGAGGGACTGGGTAACTCAGTTCCCGACTTGCCCTTGTCTCGAATCCTAATGTTGAAATCATACAAAAGAAAATACCATCTCAAGCAAACGGGATGGAGATACTTCTTGAGCATCAAGTAATGCCAATTAGTGCAGTTTCTATACAAAATAGTCTTGTAGTGGACTCCATCAGAGTGGCCACTACCAAACTCCACTCCTAAATCAAAATCATACTCAACTCCATCCATAGGAGATAAGGACATTAGTACTCAGGCAAACCTACAACAATCGGTCAAAGAATCCTCATTAACATCAAAGGGCTCATCCTTGGCTATATAAGGTGGCAAATGGGCTTCCAAAACCACCTTGGCACAATCAAGTCCAAGATCCTTAGTAGACACATAGTCAAACATAGGAGAATCATTAGGAGACAGCTCATTAGACTTCACATTCTTGTCTAAAATAATAACTTCACCACAAGCGATTAAAGAGAGGGAAAAGTCTTGGTCTTCAAACAAGCTAAACTCAGCATGACACTCCCCCACATCAATTGTCAACAACCCCCTTCCACATCAATCTTGCAACCCGAAGTGGCCAATAAGGGCCTCCCAAGAATAATTTGGGTATAGGCGTCTTCAGCCATATTAAGAACAACAAAGTTATTCAGCACACAGAAATAACCTATTTTAATGGGAGCATCCTCTAAAATGCCTGAAGCATGCTTCACGAAACTATTTGCTAATTGGAGTGAAATAGGTATAGGTTTCAATTGGTTTAAGTCCAGCCTTTGAAAAATAGAATAGGATATCAAACTAACACTAGAGCCCCAAGGTCACATAAAGCCCTATCAATGTTAAGTGTTCGATTATGCAAGGACTTGAAAAACTACCTGGGTCCTTAATCTTAGTGGAAAGCTGCTTGGGAATGACTACCTTACAATCCTCTCTAAAGGTAGAGTCTCAGGCTTAGCACTTTTCCTCTCATTTGCTGCATTGTTCTCTTCACCAGCATCCTCAAGCCATGCACCCTCAGTACCCTCTAATCTACCTCTTAAGATAATATAATTACAGTGCTCTTGGGATTAGGCTTGGGCTTACTTGAGATGTAGATGAAAAGGTAGCTTGTAGGGTAATTTAGGCTTCCAACATCTTATTATGAGTACTAAGTGTTTATGCCAAAAATGCGATACTTTTACAATAGCTTTATACCTAATTTATACTGAAAATAATTATTATATTTAGCTTTTAATTTTATTTATTTTTTTAGGTGTTGAAAATCAGGAAAAATTGTAAAAAAAACGATGGAAAGAGAGCAAGAAAGGGGAAAAAAAAGATAAAACTAAAATCTACCCAGTCCCCATGCTCATCTGACATGCTTACCCCCCATTTCTTTGTGTCTCTATTCTCTCTCGGTTCATCAGACCAAAGAACCCTAACATCCCTCTTCGTCTCTAACTCATCTCTCTTTCTCTCACTCTCTGTCGATTTGGAACCACAGTAACACTGCCATTGACACCACCATCATTGCAATCTTCCTCATCCACTTCACTATCTCTTCATCAGCCAATGCATCATCTTCAGCACCGTCCACATTAGGCATGATTGAACGACCAAGATTAAAGAGATTTGAGTATAAATCGAGGCTACGGTGCATGGAGGTAGGGAATCTAGGTTTTCGTTTAAGTTTTCAGGTTTTAATTTTTACGGTTTTTATTCCTTTTTATTGCAGTTTAGTAATTTAGTGCACAGATTTGTTTTCTTCTATTCGATTTCGAATGTTAGATTTGTTTTTTAGGCTGTAATTTCGTATATTCAAAGCTTAATTTGTTGATTTGGGTAGTTTATCACAATCTTCAGTTGTAATTACAACATTTTTAGGTTTGGTTTTGGTTAATTTCGATTTTTTGCCTCCCCTATTTTTGATATGTCTGAAGCTTTGGTAATGGCGTTTTTGCCATTTTTAATGGGCTTGGAGGCTCATTTGTTGCTTGGTTCTATGTTACTTGATGGCTGAGTTCAATATCCCTTCCATTTTCCTGTTGTTCTATTCTATCCTACTTCTTCTTTTTGTTTGCTTGAGTGCCATGCGTTGGCATTATCTTGGTCGAATTGGTGTTTGTCATGATTTTGTTAAGTTTGACCTTTGTCCCTTCCTCTCATTTTTCGGTTCTCTAGGTCATGCATCGTGCTCTAGGCTGTGGAGTTTTAAGTTGGTTTGTGGATGCTTGATTGTCAACGTTGTGAGGCGGGGTGAGCTTAGTTTAGCAAGGAAGCCCATGTCCCAATTTCTGTGGCTTGGCAAAATAGACTTCTTTTCTCTATTTCATTCAGTAAGTATTTGTTTATTCAACCTTGTTAAAAATCTAGCTTAGCTATTGGTTTAATTTCATTTCATCTTTTGTTTAGATAATGTAATGAGTTATATTTGAGTTTGCACTATTACCTTAAAGTTTGTTAGGCCTTATGAAATCATACGAGTTGTTAATGATTAGCTAGATTAGCTTTTCTTATAATGAATATGTTTAGTTTTAGTATATTCAAAATGAATTAGATTAATAGTTTGTGTCCCTAATTTCATCATAAAGTTTGTTAGGCCTTATGAAATCATACGAGTTGTTAATGATTAGCCTGATTAGCTTTTCTTATAATGAATATGTTTAGTTTTAGTAGATTCAGAATGAATTAGATTAATAGTTTGTGTCCCTAATTTCATCATTGTCCCTGAGGACGCGACCCTCAAGTATTACGACGATAGTCATATGCTTGTTGCTTTAAATTTACATTCGAAATCCTCATACAAGTTTTTGGCGCCCGACAGGAGATTAGGTCGCATTTTCTTTTTCTAAGCGACTTTTTTATTAGGCAGATCTTGTTTTACTTTGTTTATTTCATTATTAATAGTGAATTAGTTTAGTTTAGATCTTGAGAAATCCAAAAAATTTAGAAAAGTAAAAAATTGAAAAAGAATTGGAAAAATTTGAAAATCCCTAAAAATTGAAAAACTTAAAATTTTTTATTCTTAAAAAAGCAAATGGTAATTTTCTATTTCCCTTAGTTTGAGCATGAAATATTTTGGTGATATTTAAGTAGATCGAATGAATTTCCTGCTCAATATGTTGGTCATTGTTTTGAGAAATGGGAAAATTTTCCAGTGATATTTGAGGGCCTTAATGATGAATATCGGGGTTATGTTGAGAATGTGTACCTCGGAGGTTTGAGATATTTGTTCATTAAGACTCCTGATGAAGTTTGGAATTTCTTTATATATTTGGCTCATGATACGTGGAGTATGAAAATGCTAAAGAGGCTTTTAGTCATTCTGTTCTCGACCCTTATATGACGCATGCTACGCCTTTCGATCAGGGTCAGTTTGGTGGTATTTCGTATGAGCACTCTCATAGTCCATGTGCTCCCATTTCATATAATTATTGTTATTCCTTTGGCCATGATGTTGACACTTGTCCATTGCTTGGTAGAACACATAGATTAGAGGCATTCGCTACCTTTAATAGGAAAATTTATTTGTAGAGTTTACTCAATATTAACTGTAGTTTAGGCTCTCCTACACCCGAGGCTAGGTCTTGCAATAACTTTGATGTTAGAAGTGAGACACCGATTCCATTAGGGCATGATCATTATGATCATATGCCTTGCGATGACCTTGAGGTTTTGAGTGAACCCTCATCTCCTTTTGTAGTTGCAGCCTCCTTAGAGTTTAGCATAATTAGTGACCACCCCAAGGGTAGTCTGATCGATTATAACTCGTGTAATGCCTCTAAATTTCTAATTACTTGATTTATATATAACCGCAATAGAAGACTTAATGATGGAAGGAACTACCGCCATCCTGATAAGGGCAAGGCTCACTGAAACCATTCAATCTTACAACTCATGTTCACAATCACAATATCTATTAAACTTAAACACTCCAAGTTGAAAGTCCAAAATAGTTCAACTTCAGCACAATCGACTTAATCGTACCATGTGCTAACTAGCACTTCATACTACACAAGTATATTGAATATAAACCCAACTTGACCTTGAAGTCGATCCCAACATTCATGTTATGCTGAATGCACTGTGAGCATCTAATGACTTCCGAAAGGGCTTACCGAATGGAGAAACAAGTGAGACTTCATCACCTAAAATGAAAAACATAAAAACAATTTGAAAATGTCAGCTGAAACTTAGTACATGCATTCGTGTATTGTAAAATGAGCGTAGAAACAGTGTTAATGGGTACCTGCCTTAACAATTCATTTAGTTCGCAATAGCAACAGAAATGTAAGAAACATAAAACTAAATTGCTCATTATTATCTGTAAGTGAACCCCTTGATAGATATAGCAATCCATTACTTGGTGCACACCTGTCAGGTCGATCGGGAACCCTAGCCTAACATCGTGACGTATCACTGATTGAAGGGCTGTCGCCCTACCACTAACAGGGTCACTAATTATATGGAAAATCTCTATCAAATGATAATATAACTTGATAAAATGGTGTTGAATCTTAAAGATACAGGCAATGAACATAATCATGAGTGAGTAGGTTTCTTTGGGCTACGAATTTAAAAGGAAGGTAATGAAACTAGATCCTTTACCTTTATCAATAATGTGCTTAATCTTTTTAGGTCATTTTAGTCTATCTTGTGTTGTGAATGTTGTGAGTTATTTGCGCCAAACTAGCTCGCAAATTATCAGATAGATGGATGAAGTACTAGAAGGAGAAATCCGACATTGGATCAAGATTAGACTTGACATAGTTACTATTGAGAGACAGTTGCATGTTAAGAGGAAATTTGACAACCTATATCCTTAATTTGACCTGATTCATGAACTTTTGAAAGAACGGCAATTTGATTAGTCTAAATAATTCAGTTCATTTTGAAAGTAAGAATTAAATTATAAATGATTGTTATCATTTGATTCATCTAAACTTGAGTAAGCATAAACTTCATTTATCAGATCTAATTCATTGTTAGTAAAACAAATCCCTATGTGCTTTTAATTGGTAGAATTCTTAAATCAATAAATAGCATTTCATCTAGTAATAGAATAATTTTAGAAGATATCCCAACTCGACATATATTTTCTGAGCATTTTAAACGGGTAAACTCAGTAGATTGCATGGGCCTCTGTGGGAATGATATTTAATCTAAATTATAACACCCGTGACCCTGCAGACACTCAAAAAGAAAAAGAAAGAGAACAAAAAAGAAGTGAAATTAAAGATTTTGGCATTTGGATTATTTTAACACTTTCTCTCAATTTTAGACCAACTAAGGGTATTTGTTTATATCTTTGACATTTTATGGTTTGCTGAGTTCGCTTTGAAGAAAATTTGGAGGCAATGATTTTACTCTTAGTCTTTGGATTTTAGCTCCGCAATCTCAAAATATTTGTTCCATCCAAGCCTTTAGCAATAACCCCGTTACAACCTTGTTCAAGTCCCTCATGATTGCCTAGTGTATTTTGTATTCTAGTTATGGTGGATTCAGAGTCTTATCAAACTTATGGTAGATTTGATTATTTGGAATGACATTTAAGAGATCCAAGTTATACTTTAAAACACATGAGTAATGAGTGCTTCATTGCTAAAGTAAGGATCTACTGGTTCCTCTAGCTCTACCTCTTCCATGTGCCAATATGAGTGTTTAAGTTGATTTGGGTGTGGTTGATTCAATATTTGATGTGATAGTCTCTACTTATATTTCAAAAACTTAATTCTCCTATCCATTTGTAATGGTTTAACTCACTTTTGGGCGGACTCTTAGGTTAATTTGGCTATTGATGGTGCTATTAATGTTTACCCAGGGAGTTTCTTCATCATAATTATGATTTCGTAATTGCATAGGGACAAGCAACGATTTATGCATTGGGGAGTTTAATAAGTGCCTATAGATTACATTATTTAAGGGTCATTTATTGCATTCTTAGGGAATTCATGAGCTTTATGTTTATAATTTATACCCCAAATTCCCATTTTACGCTTGGGTATAATTCTCTTATGCTTTTTGTAGGTATTGAGACCATTTTGACCAAGTGTTGGCCCTCAGAAGACAAGTTTTGACTCAACGAGGATGCCTCCAACCACTATGCCCATAGTGGGGAAGAAGAATCAAAATCAAGAGAGACATAGGCCTCCATGGACTGAACCTGGTGGAGGCCAAGGTCCATGGCAGGCCTGCAATAGCTGCAACTATTCATTTTCCTTGGTTTATGGTTGAGAATGTTTGTTGGTTGCAATAACTAGGCGCGCCCAACTGCTAGAACAGAAGACCTATCTAACTTTTCCCAAAAACCGCTCAAAAAGTCTTGTATTTTTATCATTTTTGGAGCGAAAGGGAGGGTGGAAAGAAGATCACTTGCAATTTAAAGGCTTGAAGATTGAAGGAATTATCAAGAACTCCATTGTTGCCAAGCCAATTCTCTTTTCTTACTCTTTAAACTCAATTAGAATAATTCTTGTTTGTTTAACAATTATGAGTGAGTAGCTTTCTTTAGTCTATGGATTTGATAGCCAGACAATGAAACTAGCTCGTGCGATATGCTTAATCTATTTGGGTCCTTTAAATCTATCTTGTGGTGTGAATATTGTAAGTAATTTAGGCCAAACTTGGTCAATAAATCTATTGCGTCAACAAGATTAGACTTACATAGTTATTTTTCAAAGAAAGTTGCATGTTAAGAGAAAACTTGAAAATCTAGATGCTTAATTTGGACTAATTCATGAACCTTTGAAAGAACAACAATTTGATTAGTCTAAATAATTTAGTTTCTTTTGAAAGAAAGAATTAGATTATAAGCGATTGTTAGCCTTTGATTTATCTAAACTTAAGTAAGCACAACCTTCATTTGTCGGATCTAATTCGTTGTTGGTGAAACAAATCACTAGGCATTTTTAATTGATAGAATTCTTAAATCAGTAAATAGCATTTCATCTAGCGGCAGATTAATTTACAAGATATCCTAACTTAACATATATTTTCTTTAGCATTTTCAAAGGATAAATTCAATAATTACATTGGTGTCTGTGGGAACGACATTTACTCTAAACTACAACAGCCATGTGCTTGTGAAGAGTCAAGTTTTTGGTAATATTACGAGGGACCAATTTGTCAAATATTGAGCTTGTCCTTGATAGATTGAATAAGTGTTTTCTTTTTCTTTGTTTTTTTTTTATTTGCTTTCATAATGGTTGTGGTGGTGCTTAGAAGATTTCCCCATTTTTATGCAAAGTCAATTCACTTTTGAATTCGATCCAAAGAGAGAAAGGACTTTTCATTCGAGGTGGAAGAAATTAAGGCTCGAGAAGCAGAGGCTCAAAGCCTAAGAAGCTTCTTCAAAAATGGCAGCAGGTGGAAGAAATCAAGGAAGAACACTTTGGGATTTCATTACCCTGGGTATCTTTGGGATCACTTCAAGCATTGTAAGGCTAACTATGGAAGCTCATAATTTTGAGCTCGAACCAGCTCTTATATACATGGTGCAACAATCTCGATTTGGAGGCACCCTGATAGAGGATCCCAATCTCCGCCTCTCAGTCTTTTTAGAGGTGTGTGATACTTTAAAGCTCAATCGAGTTTCAACCGACACCATATGACTCCGATTGTTTCAATTTTCATTAAAGGACAAGGCATAGGTACGGCTCCATTCATTGCCTCTGGGGTCGATAACCCCCTGGGATGAGCTCACCAAGGCTTTCTTTGCTAAGTTCTTTCCTTCTAACAAGACATCGAGTTTAAGGAATCAAATCACAACTTTTTCCTAACGGGAGGATGAGACACTAGATGAAGCTTGGGAGCTGTCTAAAGATTTATTGTGGTTATGCCCACATCATGGACTCTAAAGGTGGACGATCATTCAAACCTTTTGAATGGAGTCCAGTGCAGTCTATTGTAGATGCAGCAGCAGGTGGCACTTTGATGAGCAAGATAGAAGATGAGGCCTATAACTTGATTGAGGATATAACACTTAATAACTACAAATGGTCTAATGAGAGAAGCCAACCCAAAACGGTTAGAGGTAACTTGGAACTTGATGTTCTCACTTTACTTTCTACTAAAGTGGATGTCATAACTCAAACGTTGAGACATTTGAATGTGAATTCTGTTAATTCAAATGCCCTTTCCTTACCATGGGAAATTTGTGGTTCTATTGATCCTTTGACTATGAATTGCCAAGTTGGGGTCCTTTTGCTCAAGATGTTAGTGACCAAGTCAATCTGTCAACAATTATAAGCCTAGACCAGCCAATGACCCTTTTTTCAACACTTACAATCCGGGTTGAAGGAATCACCCTAATTTTTCATATAGGTCTAAGATCCCTCCGGTCCCTTAATTGAATGCTAGACCATCCCCAGATTTCAAATACCACCCTACCCTAAACAGGCACCTCAAAAATCTAACTTAATGGCCATCATGGAGAGTAAGCTATTGGCACAACAAAAGCAAGATGAGCATATCAAGCAATTAGCCTCTATGATTGGCATGCTTGTGTACGAGCATTTGGAGTGTAATTTTAAAGCCGTAAGCATACAACTATCGTCGTAGTACTTGAGGGTCGTGTCCTCAGGGATGAGGATGAAATTATTGCCACAAGCTATTAATCTAATTCATTTCTAGCTAAAACTCAACATATTCATTGCAAGAAAAGCTAATCTAATTAATCATTAACAACTCACATGATTTCATAAGGCCTAGCAAACTTTAAGATGATAGAGCAAACTCCAATATAACTCATTACATTATCTAAATAAAAGATAAGGAAAATGAAACCAAACCAATAGCTAAACTAGATTTTTAGCAAGGTTGAGTAAACAAAATACTTACTGAATGAAACGGAGAAAAGGGAGCAAAAAGTCTGTTTTGCCAAGCCACGGAAACTGGGACATGCGCTTCCTTGCCAAACTAAGCTCACCCCACCTCACAATGTTGATAATCAAGTATCTACAAACCAACTCAAACCTCCATAGCCTACATCACGATGCATAAGCTGGAGAACCGAAAAACGGGAGGAAGGGACAGAGCTCAGACTGAACGAACTCAAGACAAACACCAATTCAACCAAGATGATGCCAACGCATGGCACTCAAGCAAACAAAAAGAAGAAGCATGATAGAATAGAACGACAGGAACGGGAAGGGACATTAAACTCAACCAACTAACCCAGAACCAAGCAACAAATGAGCTTCCAAGCTCATTAAAAATGGCGGAAACACCACTACCAAAGCTTCAAAAAGAGCGAAAATAAGTGAGGGGAAAAACTAAAATTAATCAAAACCAAACCCAAAAATGCTATTACAACTGAAGATTCTGACAAACTTCCCAAATCAACAAATTAAGTTTTGAATAAATGAAATTACAATCTAAAAAATGAATTTAACATTTGAAATTCGAATAGATGAAAACAAATCCAGGCCCTAAATTACTAAACTGTAATGGAAAGTAACTAAAAACCCTATAAATTAAAACATGAAGACTTAAACTAAAACCTAGACTCCCTACCTCCATGCGTCGCAGCCTTGATTTATACTTAAACCCCTTTAATCTTGGCCCTTCGATTGTGCCTGATGTGGATGGTGCTGATGATGATGGATTGGCTGATGGAGAGATGGTGAAGTGGATGAGGATAACTGTGGTGATGGTGGTGTCAATGTGGTGTTGTTGTGGTGCCAGATCGAGATCGAGATCGAGAGAGAGAGAGAGAGAGAGAGAGAGAGAGAGAGAGAGAGGAGTTAAAGATGAAGAGGGATGTGGGAGTTCTTTGGTCTAATGGATCGAGACAGAAGAGAGAGAAGGAGAAATGTGGGGTAAGTACGTGAGATGAGCATGGGGATTGGGTAAAGTTTGTTTTTTTTTTTCCTTTCTTGCTCTCTTTCCATCATTTCTTTCACAATTTTTCCTGATTTTCAGCACCTGCAAAATGAAACAAAATAAAATAAAAATCTAAATATAATAATTATTTCAAGCATAAATTAGGTATAAAGGTATCATAAAAATATCGAATTTTTGGCGTGAACAAATACCCTCACATAAATATTTTGCTCGTCCTCGAGTAAAACAACGAAACTACCCAAAATGAAATGGAAAATAAGAAGTAAAAAATCCTAAATCACTTTCGCATGAATCATGGTTGCATTTAGCGTATGCAACGAGCCCTTTAAATCTCTCAGTTTCCCAATTGGATGAGTGAGGTCGCGTGAGGATTTTTGAATGAAATACCCACAAAAAATCTTTCAAAGACAAAGGAAAATCTTTTTGGTTTTTTTCAAAACATGAACATATATACAAGTAATGGGAAATTATGCGCATGATTTAAGCAAGTGGAATAACCTAGTAACCAAATCGCCAAATTATATATAAATAGAATGAACAATCATGAAATAACTACGCCAAAGGAAGCATCTCGACTCTCATTTTTCAGCCCATGCACAATATGTAATGATATATACACCTTGGTGCATGTCTAAAAGCATAGTAACCCTTATAAATCAAGTTGTTAACATTGACACAATCCCATTTCCTTGACTAGTTAACTTCTTTGCTCCAATTTTTGCCCTTTTTTCTTTTTTTTTTTCAAGAATAATAATATCCACTTAACTTACAAATGTTCAGGCTTTCCCTAAAAAAGGGTTTCATTAGAATGTGCAAAGCACTTTTTTTATTGCCTAAAGAGATGTGTTATCAAGTAAAATAGAACATATTCAAGCCAATTAAAGATATGAAATAAAGATAGTGGCTATAAACATTGGTACCTAGGTTTTTATTCACTTTTTTAGGCTTTTTTCCTTTTTTTTCACCTTTTTTTTGCATTTTTCGATAAACATAGAAGGCAACTTCAACAAACAAAAAGTTCTTATGCCACTTAACAATAAGACCCTATGAATTAACGATAAAGTGAGTAAGGTAGCACAAAATCATACGTATGAGATGGGGTTATTATGAAAAATCGAATCTATATCCTCAACTAGATATCTCATCATGTAAACTCTATTTACATATAACTCAATAACATAACACTTGGGGTCACAGTTATCTTTTCCAAAAAAAATATGTAGAAATGGGTACCTCACCCCTTGTCCAAAATTGTATAATGTCCTCTTTCTGGGAACTATGACACGCAAAAGCAATCACATAAGCTATATAACCATAAGACCAACATAAATCCATAATTATATACAAACTAGGGAACCACCAACATCAAAAACAAACCAAAATCAAAATCAAAATCGAAACCACAACCACAACCAAAACAAAACCAAACACACAAATAATCACCAAAATAAAAACAGGACAAGACCAAGAAGGTACTGAATATAAAACTAAACAAAAAGAAAGTTTAAACAATACAAGACACAAAAGAAAAACACAATATAAAACCAAGCGGACAAAAAGAAAGCACTAATAAGATATTTACAAAAACATACCACCAATACACAAAGCATTACTAAAACATCATAAAAAAATAAAAAATCCCCAATACAAACAAGGAACCACCAAATAAAAAACAAAAGAAAAGTAAACCTGAAGCAAAACAAAACTCAAAAGAAAAGAAAAAAATATACAAAACCAAAACAAAACCACTAAACATCAAAAAGAAAACAAAACAAAATATAAAACAAAACAAAACCAAAGAAAATAAAAAAAAACTCACAAAACCAAGAAAACAAAACACACAACTAAAACATACAAAAACAATCCTAAATATCACCAACTATTCACAATCTTAGATATCCACAACTAACAAGTAGTCACGAAACAACTATAACATAATCAAGTGTTACCATAGCCAACTTGGCTCAGCAAATCCTAACTTTCTACTTAAGATTGATCAGCCATACAATCACAATCCTAAATATCCACAACTATGTACAAAAAAGAAGGAAAAGAACAGAGAAATGAGAATAGAGAAGGGGTGAAATGATCATATTAGGTTGGGTACTAATTGTACCCAAGCTAACGCCTCACTCATATGATGTAGAGGAGGTTCATAGAGTATCAACCACTCCATCTCAGCTCACAAGCTGCTACTCGAATAAAAAATGACTAAGGGTCGAAGCAACTTATCAAACATGCGGACACAATCCTCATGGAAATGAAGATAGTTAGAAACAGGAGGTGTAACCTAAATAAAATGCATAAAACAAATGCAAGTCAAGGCTCTCTTGAGCTTGTCAAAGATCTGAGCCCAATCAAAAGAGAGATGTGTAGATGCAAATCAGATGCACTAGGCAATTGTCTAACAATAAATGACTATACGAATACATAAACCATTGGGAATGGTTTGAATTATCAAAATGAAATCCTACATCTCTAAAAGGGGATGGGAGATGAGCAAGGCAAGGCCAATAAAATGAAATATGAAATTCAAAGCTCATAGGATGGCCCAAAGTCAAGTTCTTCACCTCAAAGTGATCTTCGAGTCTATCTATGACACCATTATCAAGAGTCTGATCTAAACAATGACTACCAAGCACAAAGGCTTAGACTCTACAAAACTAGACTCGAGAGGGTCTAAAGAAGGAAGAACATTGGAGACAGGAGCAGAGAGCAACAAAATAGGAGGGATGGGAGCTAAGTCAAGGGAAATCTCTACAGAAATGGGATCAACAAGCTCATCAAAAGGTGTAACCTTACTGAAATCCACAGTAGAAGGCTCCTCCAAAGAATGCTTCTCAAAAAAGGTATCCTTTAACTCAACTAACGTGCCACACTGATTATCAGAACTAGCATCAGTATCAAAACCATCTACCCCCTTGACCTCTCCTGAGGGAGCCAAAGGAAGAGTTGAGCTGCAATAACCCAACCTTAACCATATTTATTTATTTATTTAAATCATATTTATTTATTTAATTAATCATATTTATTCATTTAATTAATCATTTTTATTAATTTAATCACTCATGGTTATTTGTTTAACCAAATCATGTCTATTAATTCAATTATACTCAATTTATATATTTACCGAATTACCTTATGTCATTTAAAATTTTCAATTTCATTTATCATATTTAATCATCCCGGTTGGGGAATATTTCATTTGGGTCCCGTTTTGTAATTCAAGTTTCATTGATTATTAATTTATGTTTCGTTGATTGACAAAATATTGGGTGAATCGATAGTAGGCCTCGATATATAGTTTAAGAAGTTATTATTATTGTTACTACTATTATTATTATGTTTATAACCTCGCAAAAATTTAATTTCGAGCTACAAAAATTCTATCACGTACAGTTTATTTCCATTCCTAGGCCTAAACCGTATAAGCCAATCATAGCTCAAAAAGCTTATATTGTTAACCATGATTTAAATCTAACCTTAAACTTAACCATGGTTGGCCAAAAAGCTCCTTTATGGGAGTTTAAATACTAGCCAATTTATATTGATTCATTTCTAACCAAGTAAAACCCACATACACTCATCTTCTCTCCTTTTTCTCTCTCTATTCGGCCACCCTCTCCCCCTCAGCTGTTGCTATTTTCTGGTGGTTTTCGGCTAGCCTGCCACCGCCCCTTGGCTGCCTCTGACCACCCGACATTGTAGTACCACTAACCACCATCCTTAATTCTCAAAACCACCGAACATCACCCCCATCTCTCTCTTTTTAAGCTCCAAGTAAGTGATCTCAACTTGGATTCTTTTCATTTTGATTTTTGTTTTTGTGATTTAGGTTTTGATCATGTTCTTAGAGGAAAACAAGAGTTATTTTGATGTTTTTAATTGTGGATTGAGCTTGAACCATGCTAGGGTTTAGGGGTTTGCCATGATCATGTTACCTTAGGTCAAGTGATGAATTTGGATTGTTTTGTATATGATTGTGTAATCTTTAGTCTTATTGATGATTATGATGGTGTTTTTGGTAATTTGGAATGAGTTGAAGGTGAGTTCAAGTTGGCTATAAACTAGGGTTCTAATGATATTGCAAGGTTTAGCTCTCCTTTAATGGCAAGCATGTTATTTGTGTATATTTGGTTGAGAAATGAATCTTTGATGTACACGATTATGAAGTGAAATTAATTATTATGGCTTAGTATGGTGATGGGAAAGAACAGAGCTTTGTTACATGATTTGAAGGAGTGATTTTAAATAAGGATTTATGTGAAAAGAAAGGAAAAAGCAGTGACAGTGTGGCTGTGAATTGACAGAAAATAGGGGACACTTTTCCAATAAACTGGTAATGGTTAGTCCAGCTAAAAATTACGATTTTTAGTGGGTCGATAGATCAATGAGTTAGCTTTCAAATACTTTTTATATTGCCGTAATGCGAGTTCTGTAGAAAAAGTTATGGTTGTTTGGCTAGAACTGCACAGGTTCGACCAAAATTAAAACACTTGTGTTCTACCTCATTTTGGAAATCCTATTGTGAGAATCATGTTTTGTGTTGTAAATAAAATTTTTTCGGGACTTCTTAATCTTTTGATATTGGATTTTAGGTCTTCATTTGAGGTCAAGGGTGAAAGTTATAAAATTTTCAACTGAACTGACCTGCTTTGGTGCAAATTAGGCTGTTATTGCAACTTCTATGCAGCATATATTTTGACGAAAATTCTAAAAATTTCAATGTAGATTGTCCATATTGTTTTGATTATCCTATAAGATTTCATAAATTTTGATTGAGTATTTTTAGTATGGTGATTTTGAAAGTATTTTCAGTAATTGTGTAAAGAGCAATAATAAAGATTGAGTGAGATTGATCATGCACTTATTTTGTGTTTTTTGGGCCAAGTAAGATCATTTAAGGTGGGTAACAAATGTTTATGGGGTTTAATAGGGTATTTAGCTCAATTATAGAGAGAAAGGAAGAAAATATGTTTTGTGGGGGTATATTTATGAGTTATGGACTTTACAAAGAAAAATACCAAGTTTAATGAGCTTAATAGCTTCTATGGTTTTCAATGACTCATTTGGGGTGGAAAACTACGTTCATTGGACTTATGAATGAAATATGAGAAGTGGGGAGAGTAATGATTCAAAAAATAGTGTTTATCAGATCAACTTAGTATTATATATGCCCTTTTGCAGCAAGCTACATCTCTCTTGGCCTTAAATCTGTATTATCAGTTCGTTTCAGAGGTTTCAAAAACGAAAAATCAATCTTTCATTATATCCATTAGAAGGCCTATTACTAAGAATCATTTACTCTTATGGTCAATCCATTTATACCCATCAAGGCCTTTTCCTTTTTAATCTCATCCATCTTATTGTGGTTTATTTTGCATTCATTTAACTTTATATTAGATTAATTACTTTTAGTTACCCCATTTTGCGATTATCTTAGCATAAACTATGTTATAAGTTATGTGAGTTTCTTACTGAATTTCTATCAAAGTTACAAGTTACGTAAGTGTCATTTACTGGCTACACATATCTATAATTACATTTATGAAACAGAGTCGGTGCCTAATTTATTGTTTCCCGTTATGCATAAGTTTTATCAATTCGGAACATATTTATCAAGTTTGAATCCATTTTAAAGACTCAACGTACGTTCATTGCCTGTATCTTTAAGATTCAGCACTATTTTATGAAGTTGCATCGTTATCTGGTAAGTATACCAATGAATCAATTTAGTCAGAGGTTTACCACTTAATTAGTCAATCAGTGATATGTCGCGATGTCAGGCCGGGGTTCCCGATCGACCTGGCAAGTATGCATTGATTAATGGATCATAAAATCTATCAAGGGGTTCACTTACAAATAATAATGCGTAATTCAGTTTTATGTTACTTACATTTCCATTGCTATTGCAAACTAAATGAATTGTAAAGGCGGGTAGTCATCAACACTGTTTCTACGCTTATTTTACAATACAGGAATGCATGTATTGAGTTTTAGCTCACATTTTTGAATTATTTTCATGTTTTCCATTTTAGGTGATGAAGTGTCACATGTTTCTCCATTTAGCAAGCCCTTTAGAAGTCATTAGACACGCACAGTGGATTTAGCATAGCATGAATGTTGGGATCAACATCAAGGTCAAGTTGGGTCTATATTCAATATCTGTGTGTAGTGTGGAGTGCTAGTTAGCACATGATACAAT
>NCQV01063093.1:3165-16316 GCA_002740545.1 Lophocereus schottii
TGGGCTGGGCTCGATGGTCGTGTGAGGACAGAGATGGCCCATAGCAGAGTGAGGCAAAGGCATGCTAGAGGGACCCGTTAAGCTAATGGCTAGAATGGGAGGGGACGGATAATCACTAGGGTTTGGGAGTCCATAAGGCATCGAGGAAGGTCTGGTGGAGTAGTAGACACAGGAGGAATACAGTCTGGGCTAGGCCAAGAGAGAAGAGCACCGATCATGGGAGGATGAAGCTTGGCTAACGAGGGGACTATGGGAAGATGTAGTTACTAGGCTAGGAAAAGTAGGTGTAGGTGACCAAGATGAAAAATATGTCATGAGAGGTGATTTAGACTTGGAGGAAAGCACGGCGGAATAAGGAAAGATGTGTTCATGAAATATAACATGATGACTTATATATATACAACCCGTAAGACGATCAAAGCACTTATAAGTGTTGTAATATAGTGCACAACCAAGAAAGACACACCTAACTGAACGAGGTTGAAGCTTATTTTTTGTATACAAAGAGTCAAGTTGGGAAAACAATGTGACCCAAAGACCTAAGGAAAACCATAATCAAGTAGTTTTGAAAAGAGTTTCTGAAACAGTGGTGGTCCTTGTAAAAGAGGAGTAGAAGGTCGATTTATTACGTAAAAAACTATAAGAACAACATCAAACCAATAGATATCAAGCATTTGAGCATTGATAAGAAATATCCGAGCCATATCAACCACGTGTTTGTGCTTTCTTTCAACACCACCATTCTGTTATTGTGTGTAAGGAGTTGATTTATGAAAGTATATACCACATTGCAATGGATAAGTGCCAAAAGCAAGGTTATTGTACTCTCGCCTCCCATCACTTTGAAAGTAAACAATTGTGGTGTTGGAAATATTTTCCAATAATTTTTGAAAATAGATGAATGTGACAAAAGCATCAGATTTTTTTTCAAAGGATGTAACAAAGAATAGCGAGTGAATTCATCAACAAAAAAAGTGTAGTATTTATACCAATCAGTAGAATAATATGGAGATTCCCATAAATTACTATGAATAAATAACAACGGTGTATCATAACAATGCTTAACCTTAGAAAAAGGTGGTCTAGTAGATTTGCCCAAACAGCATGAAGCAAAATCTTTAGGAAACTTTGTTGTCCTGACAATGGACTTATTAGAATGAAGAAAATCTAAAGTCTTAGAATTTGGGTGGGCTAACCTACAATCCCATGCTTTAGCGGGAAGATGATAGGAGAATAAAGTTTGAGGTGTGAGTGACAGGAAGACATGAGGATAAAGATCTCCATTACTTCGAACATGAATTAGAGCAATCCCTATTTTTTGTCTTGAATTGAAATCAAATTGTGAGTTAATTAAGGAACCTTAAACACAAAATTTAGTTTCAATAATTTAAAGAAGTAGGTAAAGTACAATTGTCAAAATGTATGATCGGAAGCTTAACCCCATTAACCACAACTGTACAAAGTAGCGCCATTGTAAGGAATTTTATAATCAAAATTATCATCATGAGGAGTCATATGCACATAAGCACCAGAATTAGGGTATGAAGTAGTCTTCGAACCATCACCAAAGGACATAGCAACAAGAGAAGGAACAAGTGATTCTGGGTTATGACCTGCACTAGAAGGAAATAATAAGCCCAGTCATAAATCAAATTTAGAAGTGGCATTACTAGGATAGGACCCAATAAGCCTAATTATGATAGGTACCTACAAGGAATCAATTAGTGCACGGTTTGATCGAGTATCAAAATATGAAGAGACTAAATTACAAATACCGATACCTATAAGAACTCTCCTATTGGATTTGGAATTATTGGTCTTATTGTTGTTGGCATTATTATGATTATTCTGTAGGCCTCCTCCACGATTTTTATAGTTTCGATTATTGCGTCATTGACCACCCCCTCAATTACGCCCATCATTATTACGGGAAGAAGTGTTGTGTGATGTGAATTAGTCGCTAGTGGACTGAGCGACCAGGGCTGGATGAGTAATGGCATCATCGCCTTTAAGCTTATTAAATGGGCCTATTCAGTTAGGCCCGACGGCCACTTAGTGTTGCTTAGAGCAACAACCCTAACTGCCCCTATAACCTATAAAAGAAGGCTTTGGGGGTCAGTCACAGGAGATACACATATAAGACATAAAATCTCTCACACTCTCTTCCCCTCCCCTCACCACTATCTATCGTCATTGCTGGGCATTGGGTTTAGGACGTGGGCACTCCTAAGACGATTTTAGCAGCCGCCACTCATCACTATATACGTGGACTACTCTCGACAGTTATTTCTGCATCTAGGTTAGTCCTAATTTGTCTAACAGTGGTATCAGAGCCAAACTGATCGGATTAGTCCCATTTAAGGCGTTTGAGATTTGAGTAATAAGCATGCTTAGGTTCTGAGAACATGACTATATGATCAGTTACTTAGTTTTTGTAATTATGCAATCAAAAGCATACTTCTGTGATTCTAATGTCATGAATTGGCTAAAGATTAAACATTTAGCCATAACACTGATTATTTGTTAATCTGTCCCGCCTAGATTAGTTCTCATGAACGTGCTTTAGTTTATTCTAAACATAAATTAATAGAATAACCTACCTATTCTGGATTGCTTAATATCGTTATGTCCTGCAAGCATAATTTTTTTTTTCGATTATGTGTTAATCTGAGACTGGTATGCAAAGACGTGATTAGTCATTATGCTATCATACTGTTGAAGAATGCCTATGCTATCATGCTATTAAAACGTGAAAGCATGACCTTTATGTGATTTTATGGGTTTATGTGCTAACCGTGCCCAGATTAATATGTGAAAAAGTATGATAGTTAATTGATAATCATTATTTTGCATCCAAATCACGATTCTAAGTGCAATTATGATGAGTTGAATTCATGAACGCATGTATACGGCTGTTTTTGTTAAAGACCCAGATTTGAAAACCAAGAATTCATGATATGTTCTAATTCATCGAATGTTTAATTCAAAAAAAAAATACCAGACCCAAACCCAAAAACCCTAACCCTTCAATATGCTTGAATCCCAACCTTAGCTCAGTTTTAAAAAGAAAAAGGTGTAGAACACAGACATAAGGGAACCGAACCATACCCATCAGACAAACACAGTAGAGGGGTGGCGCGTGACCGTCACGCACCGCCGACGAAGGTCGTTTCACGATTTTCTTCCTCCCAAAGCCCTTCATCATCGCTAATCTATGCAACCTTGAGGAAACGGAGCCGGAAAACACCATTCCAGGAAGCACGTGAGATCACATGCCACCGCCTTAGTGGCGCGTTTGGCGCGTGGGCATCTTCTCCAAACTCGATTTCGGTCTGCGTGGCGGTGTGGTGGTGGTTCATCACTTGAGTTTTTTCGAGGTACGATGGCTACGGAGGACCACCGTTGAAGACGGTTGTAGTACGGAACAGTGAAGGTGCTTAATTTTTCCATAGCCATCGCAACCCAAAATGAAGAGAGAGAGTGAGGGGTTCGTTTTCAGGGTCGAGAGGAGGGGAAAGATCAGAGAGAAAGAGAGATTCGAACGAGAGAGAGAGAGAAGATTACGGCTAGTGAGGATGTTACTCACTTATAAGAATGGCCCCAATTTGGGCCAGTTTTAAATAAAAGGAAATTCGAGCCCTTTTCAAACAAAAAGGAAAGGTAAATAAAAGGGGGTCACGGCCCCCTCTAGGTCGGTTTTTTTTGTGACTTTTTTGGCCCAATTAATTTTGGGTCATATTTTTGGGTCGGTATGGGTCACTTTGTTTAGCCCAGATGATTGTTTTTAATTTGGCCCGTTTTAATTAGGGCAGATTTTGTTTCTGTTTTTGATTTGGTCTATTGAATATTCGCTCCTATTATCATATAAATTCATTTTATATGTTGAAAGTTGCCATAAGTTGATTATATATTTCCCTTTTGATGAGTTATGTTCTCTTTGCCTTTAAATTTTGTTTCATATTATTATATAAAACTATTAATAGTATGAAATTTTGAAGTTGATTATATAACTTTGTGTTACAGATATTAAAACAAAATGAAGTTATGTTAAATGAATTAGTTTCATTAAAAAATTGTGTAAATATATATCGACATGATTAAAAGTGAATATCTTTGTGATAGTCACTGGATTAAAAATGTTAATTAGTTTAACAAAACCTTTAAGAAAATTCCATGAAATTAAGTTAATAATTAAATTAAAGAAGCCCCAAAGTTCGTATCTATACGTGATGATTATGAGTTCGGCGAAATTTTCAAATGTATATTATGAATGATGGGGTTTTCTTGGTAATTTAATTATTAAAACAATATGTCTAACAAATAAGTATATACTTTTAGATATGACAGCTAGAAATATGATAGGTTGTATACAATCTGATGATAAACTGGATGGTTCAAACTACGACGTCTGGCATCTGAAAGTCCAGTTCTACTTAAATAATGATGACACGCTGGACCTCTTGACCTCCTCTATGACTGCTCTGACTAAAAAAGATGAACAAGGTAGAGATATTACTGCAATTAAGCAGTATAAAGAAACCCTCAAGGCGTACCAAGCATGGTTCAAATGCGATCGTTCTGTAAACTACACTATGCTGTCTTGCATGCAGGACGATCTCCTGGGTGAGTTTGAACACTTCTCCACTGCTAAGGACATATGGACGCAGCTTAAGGTTAGGTTCGGACAGACATCTACTATAACATTGCGTACCTTGCTGCTGAAATGGATCCAGTATACTATTGACTCCAGTTGTAGTATCTCCAAACACCTTCGAACCGTGAGCGCTATAGTTTGGGACCTTAAGGCTGCAGGGCGAGAAGTTTCTAAGGAAGAATGTGTCCTAAATGTGATCAGAGCTCTTCCCAATGACAATGAGCATTGGAAGAGTTTTAAAGTATTCATGACACATAGTAAGCACATCAAGACCTTCAAGGCAATCTCTAAACACCTCGAAATGGAGGAAGAGCGCTTAAAATTATATGCGCCTCCTAGTATGGCATTCGTTGCCAAAGGATCGAGCCCCAAGAGCAGGAAAACTTACCGTAGTAACAAATCTAAGAAGGGCCCACGTCCTCCTCAGAACTCTCGCCCCAATGGTGGTACTGCCAAGAAGCATAAGGCCAATGGAGTTAAGGATATGGCACGTGTGAAGTGCTATAACTGTGGAAAGAAGGGCCACTTCGCTCGGGATTGTCCTGCGCCAGCCAAGGTACCTTCTTCCACTAAAACTCCTGAATTATACGTTTGTTCCCATGCATTCGTTGCTAACTCTCTTCCTCAATGGATTATAGATACGGGGGCAACAAGGCATATAGTTCAGGATAGGGTTGGATTCATGGAGTTGCATCGCTACTCGGTGGTTTCACAGACTGTCGTATTGGGGAACGGTGGTGAAGAAGATGTCTTTAGAGTAGGAACATACCAGCTTAAACTCCATGAAGGAAACAAGTTGCTTCTTCATGACGCCCTCTATGCACCTGGGGTGCGATGCTCCTTAGTTTCTTATGTTTCTTTAGTAAGATTAGGTTTTGCTTTTGGTTTTCATCTAGACGGTTTAGATTTGTTCTACAATGGCAATTTATTTGGTTAAGCAACTTTGAAAGGAGATTTCATTGTTTTGGATTTGGATGATAACTATAATAATATATCCTCTGCTTATATTTCATACTTTGACTCCAATTCTGAATTTGTTAAGTGGCAAGCTAGACTTGGTCTTGTGGGCCAAGATAGGATAAATAGGCTAGCTAAAGAAAGTCCTCTAGACCGATTCATTAGGTTTAAGTTGCCTAGGTGCGAGTCATGTTTAGCTGGAAAGGCAACAATGAAGCCTTTTGGTAAGGCCTCGAGAGCATCTACTCTCTTAGAATTAATCCACTCTGACATATGCGGACCCATGAACGTTAAAGCACGACATGGTACTATCTATTTCATTACTCTCATAGATGATTATTCACGATATGGGTATGTGTACCTACTATCTCATCGTTACGAGGCACTCGATGTGTTCAAATGTTTCGTAGTGGAAGTAGAGATTCAATTAGCACATAAGGTTAAGATCCTTCGAACTGATTGAGGTCGTGAATACCTCTCTGATATGTTCAAGGAGTTCTGTGAGGAAAAAGGTATACAAAGACAGTTAACTGTTCAACGCCACTCCACAACAGAACAGTGTTGCAGAACGCATGAATTGTACATTGCTTGACATGGTCAGGTCAATGATGGCACATGCTAACCTCCCAATCAGTTTTGGGGGGATACGCTGCTTATGGCAGCCTACATCCTTAACCGTGTACCGAGCAAGAGTGTACCTGCCACACCATATGAGTTATAGTTTGATAAGAAACCATCCTTAGACCATTTACGCCCATAGGATTCGGCCGACTATGTGCATAACCCAACCCACAAACATAGAAAACTTGCTCCAAGAGCCACAAAAATGGTATTCATTAGGTATCCTGTACAATCTAAAGGATATGTGATGTACGGAGAATACCCAAATGGTGGCATGACAGAAATAGATTCTCGCAATATCGATTTTCTCGAGGATGAATTCTCGACCATTGGTGAATTCAAGAAAGGAGTCAAACTATTGAAGTTACAGCAAAACATCCAACCATCATTCAGTGAGGGGAAAATTTTGGATTCCAACCAAGTCACCGAAGATAGTATGCCTCCCCTATTCGAAGGGAATGGGGGAGACTTGTCTATCCAAGAGAATGAGATTCGTCCTCGATCTCCGATACAAGAGGAAAGTCAACCTGTGAGTGAGGTCCGTCTTCAATCTCTAGTTTCCAAACATGCAGTCAATCCACATGTTTGGGATACCACTCCCCAGAGGGATAGTGGAAGTAACTCTCCACATACTCAGGGTCCCACACCTCTTAGAGAAAGGGGAAGGGATGCCTCATCCAAGTAGACAAACAATGAAGGCCCCAGGCTCCAAAGGAGTGAGCATGGAAGAATTCCTCGACGATATTTCCAAATTGAAGAGGAAATATTCCTATGCACTTCCTTGGAAGTTAAGAAACCTACCTCTTATCAAGAGGCAATTGACTCTCCAAACCACAAAGAGTTGATGGATACCATGAGGGATGAGATAGACTCGATGGCAAGAAACAAGATTTAGGAACTTATTGATCTTCCACCCCAGCATAAGTCTATTGGAAATAAGTGGGTTTTCAAGATACAACGTCGGACAGATGATTCGATCGATAAGTACAAGGTCCATTTAGTGGCGAAAGGATTTACACAAATTGAGGGTGTAGATTATGAAAAGACATTTTTTTCTGTGGTGAGATTTGCCTCTATGCACCTACTCCTAGTCATGGTTGCCCATTTGGACTTAGATTTGTTTCAAATGGATGTAAAGACTGCTTTCCTTAATGGCAGCCTTGAAGAAGATATCTGTATGGACCAACCCATTGGTTTTGTGTCAAAGGGACAAGAGGACAAGGTGTGTCATCTTAAAAGGTCCATATACGGTCTTAAGCAGTCTTCCAGATTTTGGTACTTAAGATTCCATAAAGCTATAACTTTATTTGGCTTATCCATAGTTTCGGAGGACCACTATGTGTTTGTCAAAAGATCAACCGGGGGGATTACATTCCTTACCCTATATGTTGATGACATACTACTGGCTGAAAACAATTTGGAGATGATCGAAGCCACTAAGAAGTAGCTGTCCTCCGTCTTTGAGAGGAAGGACATAGGTGAAGCCAAGTATGTCCTAGGCGTGGAGATAATAAAGAATCGTCCTAAGAAACTATTAGGTATAAGCCAGGAGGCATATATCAAGAAAGTCTTAGAACGATTCCGCATGCATTATTCCAAACCCGTAGACACTCCAGTTAAGAAGGGTTTAACCTTAAGCCTCGATCAATGCCCAAAAACAGACAAAGAAAAGGAGGCCATGAGCAAGGTCCCATGTGCTAGTGCCGTAGGAAGCTTAATGTATGTCATGTGATGTACACGGCCGAACATTTATTTGCGGTTGGTTTGATATGTTGTTACCAAAGCAACCCAGGACAAGCTTATTGGCAAGCTGTCAAAAGAATCATGTGCTACCTTCATGGTACAAGCGACTTGGTCCTATGCTATCAAGGCGGGGACTTTAAGTTAAAAGGATATTCAGATGCCGATTGGGTTGTTGACCCGGATGAGGGTAGGTCAATCTCAGGATATGTTTTCTCCCTGGGTGGAGGAGCCATATCGTGGTATAGTAACAAGCAAGAGTGCATAGCTCTGTCGACCATGGAGGCAGNNNNTGTCGCATATAGCCTAGCCATGCAGAAGACAATGAGGCTTAGGAGTTTCCTCCAGGATCTTAACCTCACTCCAAGAGTTGATATTCCTATAGAGATGTTATGTGACAGCACAGTCGCCATCCAGTTCGCTAAAGATCCGAAGTTCCATCGAAAGACCAAGCACATCAAGAGGTATTATCACTTTGTGCAAGATGCCATAAAGACAAAGGAGGTTTCCATCAAGTATGTACCCACTGACAAGATGATTGTTGATCCATTAACTAAGCCGATTCTTAGAGATGCTTTCAAAGCACATTCGTTGAATCTAGGGCTTCGTAGAGTTTAGTTTTTGGATAGAATCTTGTTATGTATGACAGATACGTTCTTCTTGCAGTGAGCATTTATGAAATAAAGATCGAATGTTCTTTTTCTAAATGATTTGTGATTTATTTGTTAGACATGTTGAAATGCCACAAGCTTCTGATTGGCCTAGTTACACAGGCAATCACCCTGATGCTTGAGTAGCGGACAGGATGAGACTGAATCATACTGGCACTAGGGGTGTAATATTGATTACTCATCCTGGAAGTGTATGAATGAGAAATAGTCACCTTCGTAAGTCTAAGATGAGACTCGAGGGAATCCAATATGTGACATGCTTTCATATTGAAGTCTTAAAAGTCAAATCTTGAGTATCAAGATTAGCATTTAGTATGCTAATCCAATAGCTCAGGTTAGAATTTTTGGTAAAAATCCAGACTGGCGATTCGCATAGCATATATAGTGACGATTCCAAGTAAGTGGGAGCTATGTCATGACACGCATCTCATGCTGTGTGTGCTTAAAGGACGACCATATACGAAGTGACAATTGACCTCCCTATTTCTTGTCACTATGTGATCTTGTAGACGATGACCCTTTGACTTAAAACTATGGTACGAAGTCAAGGCTTGATGCTGCTACTTTAATGTGTTTCTCAAGAACCACGATGTACACAGTTCAACGAAAATATGTTAGGAAAGCAATTAAGCTAAGATGCAATATCATGAGTGTTTAAGGAACAGTCTATCTGTCCTCTCCAATATCAGCCCGGATAATTATATTGAGTATATAATCATATGATATATCATGACATAAGGGATTGAAAATGCCACTGGTGATATTTAGGATGACTTGGGGTATCGTATTTCATAAAAGTGTTATGTTAGTCAGATGGTAACTTGATATAGCACTACTTGTTACTTTTCGGTCACAAGTCCTATTCCCAGTATGAAGCGTGAGGAGTTGTGATTTGTGGAGAGCATGTGTTTGCGGCCTTCGTGGCCGAGTGGGAGCTATTCACCGAGTCTATTTAGTTACACTTAGTGTTGCCTAGGGCAAGAACCCTAGCTTCCCCCATAACTTAGGCTTTGGGGGTCAGCCATAGGAGATACACGTATAAGGCACAAAATGATTCAGACTCTCTTCCCCGCCCCTCATAGCTGTCTACCATCATTGTTGGGCATCGGGTTTAGGACGTGGACACTCCTAAGGCGACTCTGGTAGCCGCCACTCATTACTACATACGTGGATTGCTCTCGATAGTTATTTCCGTATCCAGGTCAGTCCTAATTTGTCTAACAAAGCTGATGTAGGTGATGATGTTCATGTAATAGTAACCGTGGGCGTAGGTTGTCAAAGTTGAGTTAAAGCAGAATGTGAGTTAGAGTCGTGATGAGAGTTTCATACTCACGTCCATGGCCCAACAATGTATAGTGAACAAGATCACTTGGCGGTACCGTGAGTTGACAGTGGCCAAATTATCCACAATATCCTTGATTTCTCGTAAAGAAGAGTCAATATTTTGATTCTCACCCTTTTTGATATTAGTTACATTCATTTGAGTTCAAGAGCTCATGCAATGCTCAAGTGCATGAAACGATGAATAAGTTTGTGTCAAACATGAAAAGATGTGGGCTGATCACAAATGTTAATCAATACTTTTGGTGACAAGGTGGCAAATATCCAAGAGCAAACAATATGATCAAGAAGGGATCATGCATAGTACTTTGGGTTTGCTTGCTGTATGCCATTTGTGAGACAAAGGAGAGGCGAAGGAGCCATTTACCAGCCCAAGTAAATCGTGAGAAATGAGAACTGTGGTTGGCTTTGCCAAGTCAAGTAATCTTTTGGGGTGGCGAGTCAAATAGTGACCAAGTTGGTGACATTAGGACAACAAGCAAGAGCCCAAGATAAGAGGAGTTCACAAAGGATTGATTGAAATTATAGAAGGATGCATGGGACTAGGATTCCGAGACAGAGACCTGTGCTCGTATTGTGAGTGAGGGAACCGAGTATGGGATTAATTGATCCAAGATGATATCTTGTGATGTAGGTGGTTGATTCAATGGAAGAGAAGGATGAGAATTGTAAAATTTAGGAAAGTTACTGAAGTAGAAAGGGTAGTAAGGTAGGGTTACTCAGTGATGAGCATCTCTAGGATGGTTGGAGAAGGCAGTGGTAGCAGATTTTGAGATACAACAGGCATGGAGATGGGAGATTGAAGCTAGGCTACTACACTTTGAGATGTAGGAGTGTTCAATTCATGGCAGAAGAGGAACTATTGGGAGAAATCGTGGATGTGGAGACGCCAAAGCATGAGGGATAAGGAATATTGGCCATAGTAGGTGGCAGTCAAGGAAGGAGATTAGGGTTTAGTTAATTATAGCTCTAATACCATGTGAGGTAATTGGAGTGTCTACCCCAATTGAGGTGGTTAGATGTATATTTATATGAATACATTAGGGTTTATATCAGTACACATCATGAGTCCAAGGCCCGATAACACAAGGTTATATATGTATACTCATAAATTTTTTTAAAAACAATAGCTTATCATCACCTAAAATTATTGTCTAAACATTTGATGAAATAAAAAAATTTGGTTGAAAGTAGAAGGTTCTTAGTAAGTATATTAAATTATGTAAAATACCCATAGTATATACATTTTTTTCAATTACACGATTATATGGACTCCATTCACTTGATGCATGCTTAATCAACCAAGTTGTGATCTCCACTCAGCAATTGCCAATGAACTGTACTTATTATTTTTGTAAATTTATAAATGGCTTCTTACATAATATTTTTAGTGTTATTTATGCATTTATATATTGTCTTATCTTGATTTAAAAATTATATTACAAATATTATTAAAAAATAGTAAAAGGGTATTACTGCTTGTAAATTATGTAAAATTAGCTTTTTAACCATACTTTTTTTGCTATTATAAAATTACATTGTATAACACATCTTTATAGATAGGGTTGATCTGATTGGGTTGTCATTTGTACACATCCATATAGTAGACAAATACTGTAACTTCACAATTAATACAATTAATAATTAATTGTAACTATTGAAAATTTTGATGATTTTAAGCCATAACATAATAACTAAGATTAAGATAAGACACTTAAAAAATATCTTGAAATAAAACATTGATCACCATTTACTCTTTGATGATGTACAACATCTGAAAATAAATTCAGATAGAATAAAAATAAAACTAATTCGTATTATTAAATCCCCCATCATAAAAATTTTCGATGATGCAGTAATACCCATGGTGGTAATGATGACTTATGACACACTAAATGTAACGCCCTCAAAATGCTAATGACATGATTACTAAAAATTACAGTGGAAGACTCAGTAAATAAAGGCACTATCGTCGTCCTGATAAGGATAAGGCTAATAGAACCATTTCATTCAGCCACTCACGATCACAATCGTAAACTCTATTAAACTGATACCCTTTAAGACCAAAGTCCATAATAGCTCACTTCAATACCATTTACTTAATCATACTATATGCTAACTCACACTCTACACTATACATATGTACATTGAATATAGACCTTGAGATTGATCCCAACACTCGTGCTATGCTGAATCCACTGTGAGCATCTAATGACTTTCAAAATGGCTTGCTAAAAGGAGAAATATGTGATACTTCATCACCTAAAATGAAAAATACGAAAACAATTCGAAAACATGAGCAAAAACTCAGTACATGTATTTCTGAATTGTAAAATGAGTATAGAAATACTGTTAATGGGTACCCGTCTTTACAATTCATTTAGTTGGCAATAACAATGAAAATGAAAGTAACCTAAAATTGAATTGCTCATTATTATCTGGATGTGAACCCCGTACACTGATATGATCTATACATAGGTGTACACCTGTCAATCCGATCAAGAGTTAGCCTGAAGCCACGCGGGTAAATGATGGGTTGATGCCCTATAGATGATAACTGACGGGGTCACAAGGTAAATGGCAAATCACTGTATAAACTGATTCATTGATAAACTCATTAAGAGTTATAACTTGATAAACGTGATCTGCTTTCTAAAGATATAGGCAATAGACGTACCTTGGGTCTTTAAAAAGTGTCATCTGACTTGATATAAATCAGCTATTTCACAAATGTCATCTGACTTGATAAATATGTTCTGACTTGATAACACGTATGCATAATGGAGAATGATAACTAGGCCTCGAATCTGTTTCACAAATGTCATTGTAAGTATGTATAGTCAGTAAATAATCCTTACTAATATAATTGAGCAAGCAAAAGTATTTGTAATAGAAATTGAGGAATTAAATAGTATACATAACTTGTGTATTTCAATATAACTTCAAAACTAAATTGATGAAAGTAATTAAATTTGATATAAAGTAAATGAAAGTAAAATAGTCCACAATGAGATAAATAATATTACAAGGGAAAAGGCCTTGATGGTGACATTGAGAGAGTGGTTGTGGCCTTTTATGAAATAGGTTACTGATACGGGCTTAAGGCTTGCAGCTGTATAACTTGGTGCAAGATAACAGCGAGTACACTAGATTGGCTTGATAAATAC
>NCQV01063095.1:604-11610 GCA_002740545.1 Lophocereus schottii
TATTATATGTTATTTTTAGTTAGTGTAAAGTAAATGAATTGAACAATAAGGATAGAATAGGCAAAGCAAATGTATACATTCATTAAGGCT
This sequence comes from Lophocereus schottii, assembly GCA_002740545.1. Classification (NCBI taxonomy): domain Eukaryota; kingdom Viridiplantae; phylum Streptophyta; class Magnoliopsida; order Caryophyllales; family Cactaceae; genus Lophocereus; species Lophocereus schottii. Next base: position 695 of record NCQV01063095.1, read on the forward strand.
TTGGCTTATTATATAACACAGATTAGTTAGGAAAATTTCAATGCATAGAGGGTTAGAGGGACTCAAATAAGATGGTGGTTAAGTGGGAAATCTACTAAAGGCGGGCATAATGAGAAGATTTTGGAGATATCCTCACTATTTGAGACTAAGGGGACATTCTTATTAAGATACCTAAAACTAAGATGACAATAGAAATGTTTTTAGTAAAACTAAAAGATCTTAGCTCTTTCACTTTGTGATTCAAAAATGAATTACCTTGTTAAAGCTTTTGATTAGATATATGTATAAGATGCTAGTACTTTCATTTCATGATTCCAAAAAGAATTGCTTTCTTGACGCTTTTGATTAGATGGCCTAAAGTTAGTATTTTTATGCATTTGGACCATCATTAATTCTCATGTTTGGCTTGTACCCTTGATGTAGAATACATTACTCTCTACTAAGTCTTTCCAGTATCTTGATGGTATCTCTTGCAATCTAAATGGAACCACCAAAGCATCGATGTTGGATGATTGAAAGGCCACACCCTGGTCAAGGAGAGCCTACTCAAGAGTTTATTGGAGGGGTAAAGGAGTTTGATGCATTTGCTAGGATTTAAAGAGTGTTTGTGCTTCAAGGTGTATACTAGTGCCCTTGTGCTACATGCAAAGACAAGAAGTTCCTCACCACAAATCATGTAAAAACTCATCTTTATCGAATGGGTTTCTTACAAGGATATTGGTATTGGATGTCTCACGGGGAAACTGAACCTCAGGATAATGATACTACCGACATGTATCATGGTTCCTCAAGCAATATGAATGTAGATGATGATCATCAATCTTTGAACACTTTGGAGAGCATGGTAGAGGATGCCTTTAGGCATAATCATAGATATAAACGTCAGACTACAAGCATGGATCCTAATGCGAATGAACCTCCATATCCTAATGCAAATGAACCCCTAAATCTTGAAGCTCAGAGGTTTTATGACATGTTAGATGCTACAGAAAGACTAGTATGGCATGACAGTCACATTAGTGAGTTGGAGGCTACAGTGAGATTGATGAGCATCAAATCTAATTACAACATTTCTCATAGTTGTTTTAATGAGTTTGCTAGATTAATGAAAGAGGCTTGCCTGCCCGAGAGTGCATTGCACAGTAAATTCTCAAAGGTGAAGAAAATTGCGGGTTAACTTGGGCTTACTGTTGAAAAGATTGATTGTTGTCCTAATGGATATATGTTGTACTATAAGGATTATTTAGGTCATCATGAGTGCAAGTTATGTCACCATCCGAGATACAAAACAAATAGGTCAAAGAAGGTAAAGGAGAAAGAGTTTCTATACGTAAGGATGCATTATCTTCCAATCATTCCCCAACTTTAAAGATTGTTTGCTTCATGTAGTTCTGCTGAATATATGAGATGGCATTATAAAAATCTATGACAACCTAGTATGCTATGTCACCCATCTAATGGAGAAGCTTGGAAGCATTTTATAGAACACACTCTGAATTTGCATTAGAGCCATATAATGTTAGGCTCGGCTTGTGTGCTGATGGCTTCACTCTATATTCTTTGTCTTCTAAGAGTTATTCATGTTGGTCAGTCATCCTTACCCCTTGTAATCTTCCTCTTGAAATGTGCATGATTACTCCTTATATGTTCTTAACATGTATAATTTGAGGCCTTAATAGTCCTAGGTCCAAGATAAACGTATACTTACAACCATTGATAGATGACTTGAAAACACTTTAGCTACTTTAGCTTGGTGTTTTAACTTACGATATCTCTCAAAAGGAAAACTTCTTAGTAAGGGCAGGGCTGATGTGGACTATTAATGATTTTCTTACATATGGTATGATATCGGGGTAGAGCACCCATGGCACATTAGCCTAGCCAATTTGTATGCATCGAATAATGTCTTTTCGATTGAAGAAAGGGGGAAAGGCAACTTGGCTTGACTGTCATCGTCCGGTTTTGCCACTAGACATCCATTCAAAAGAAATAAACAATCTTCCCTGAAAAATAAAGTAGAGCACGATCGACCTCCAATGAGATTTATGGGCAACCAAATGGAGTAGGTAGTGTCCAACCTTCCTAAGGTGACTGAGATGGCATCTTTTAAGATTTCTGGCTTTGGAGAGACCCACAATTGGACAAAGCACAACATCTTATCCAAGTTGCCATATTGGAAGACAAATTTATTACGACACAATCTCGATGTTATGCATATTGAAAAGAATTTCTTTGACAATGTGCTCAACACTGTTAGTGATGTGAAGGGCAAGACCAAGGATGATACGAAGGCTAAGTTGGACATGGAGACACTTTGTAATTGGAAGGAGTTATGTCTTCAACACCCACAAAATGGTAAATTTGTTAAACCAAAAGATAAATTTACTTTGAATATGGAGCAAAGAAGAGAGATATGTGAACGGGCTTCAAAGTTGAGGATGCCAGATGGTTACTCATCGTTTACAACTAATTGTCTAGATGTTGATGGAGCAAAGTTATGTAACTTCAAGACTCATGAGTGCCATATGTTTATGGAGAGCTTGCTTCCAATTGCATTTGATGCACTGCCAAAACAAGTCTTACTGAGATAAGTCAATTTTTTAAAGCCTTGTGTTCATCAGTGTTGCAAACACATAAGTTATTACAAATGGATGCAAATATTCCTATTATTCTTTATAAGCTGGATAGAATATTCCCCCCGAGTTTCTTTAATTGTATAGAACATTTGCCCATCTATTAGCATATAAAGCAATACTAGGGAGGCCAGTCTAATATCATTGGATGTATCCTTTTGAGAGCTAATGATCATTATTATTCGATGTTTTGCTTTTTTAAAACCTTCTACTGCTACGTAATTTGTTTTGTGGAAAATAGATTTCTTGGTAAATTGAAATGGATGGTTGGAACTCCAACCAATTAATATAGTGGGCAATGTGGTTGAAAATTGGCAACCGATTTTTAATGTTGTGGTTGGAAATTTTTTTTTGACCAGCCTTTTTCCAACCATAAGAAATTGAACGTAAAATGGTTGGAAACATGATTACCGATCATTTAGTGGAAGAAAAAAACGATTGGAAATTTAGTTAGTTATTTGACTTTTTCTGATAGTGTTCAACTGCATACACGGACAATGCATGTTTCAAGATGTTTATTGAAGGAAACATCATGTCCAGAATACCTTTGCTACATCTATGATCTTCACCCTTCTCTTTGCTTCTCCACTCAAGTACAACATCACAAAAAGATGTTATAAAAGTCATAAAGATTAGCTGCGACACACAACCTTCTTTTCAAAGATCTATTCATTGTTTCACTCCTTTGTGAAGATAATATGCCTCTAGAAAAATAAACTTTAGAAAAAGTCGGGAACCATTTCTCTTGCAAACTGTATAAGTTATGAAGCCATTGATTAGTACTGCACTTGTACTTTATTGTCATCCTGAAATTAACAAAGCAATTCACAAGCACTACAATCCAAATTAATCAAAAAATATGCGTACCTATTCCATCATTGTTATTGTATTTAAAAACACTAAACATAAAGTCTCTTGTAATCCTACTAATAATTACACAATAGCACAGACCCTTGTAGCAAAACTAATATTAGCACATAAATAACTTTAAAAAGGCCAATAAAATAAAACAATATAGTAAAAGTAGTTGCACTTAATTTATTGGTTGTATCAATAGAGAAAATACAAAAAAAAGTCCATATAACGATGGAATCAGCGAAGCAAAAGGCAGAATAGCGATGAAATTTTGACTTCAGTGATGGAATTGACGACGAAACAGGATTGTCGGATTTTAACTCGTCGCTGAGTACCTGGCAATGGAATTTCAGAATTCCGTCGCCATTGGTGACGGAACCAGCGACGGACACAGCAATGGACAAATTTTTGGCGGGGGATGAAAACACGGGAAAGGTGGCGATGACTATGAATTCAGCGACGGATATAGCGATGAAATCACACTCCATTACTGCCCTCTATTTAAAAAAAAAAAGAAATCCTCCCTATTCTGTCGCTAGTCCACTGTTACGTTTGTAATTTTTTAAAATAAAAATGTTTGTTTTTGATCATATCCGTCAGTACATACATTTAAATTCCTGTAAGAAATTTACAAAGAGTATTCACTCCATGAACATCCAATGACTTCGAGTATGACTTCATTCAAAGTGTTCTCAACTATTTCCAGTTCACAAACATGTGGAAGATCATATACAAAGTAAAATAATTTCCAATTACACTGAACAACAAATCCAATACTTCAAACCAATTATTTTCAATTCACAGACCATAGTCCCAAACAAAGGGGATGTATCACAAACCACAAGTTGCTAGTTAATCAAAGTGAAATTGAGTTAGAAGAAGAGGTAGAAGCAAGCCCCAAGATGAGGGAAATGAATTAAGCACCAAGAGAAAGGACAAGTAAGCACTAAGACATGTACTCCATAAAGAACCAAGGAGGAGAACCACTAATTCGAGGAAAACCGCAACCTACTCAATCACCAAGGTGAGGATCATCATCTTCTTGATCCTCATTCTCATCCTCAGCCTCATCGTAATTATGTTCTGAATGATGAGGAAAGGGTCATTGGGATCCCGAGGTTAAAGCTTGTTGCATTTGAAAGAAAGCTTGCAAGTACTGATCCATGTTCATCATTTGTTGGCTCAATTGTTGGTTGCTTTGGGTGAGCATTTTGTTGGATTCCTCCAGTTACTTACATTCCTCCATAAGTAAGTGGTAACTTTCAGCTTATGAAGTTAGCCTACCCCCAAAGTTTGTTGCCACACCCTTAAATCATTTTACTCTTGTTGCGATGGCATGTAACCTATACCTGCTGACAATCATTTATGTGAAGTATGCATTAGTTATTGTATAACCATGTCCATTGAAACCTTAATATGAAAAATATACTGGCTCATTCAGTGGGACTGAAGTAATCAGATTACCTAATGTTGACAGCCTCATCGCCAATGCCATAAATACGACCTTTTTTTATTCTTGTATATCTTCACATGTAACTCATTTGGGCTTGGAAGTGTCTGGGATAGATCTTGAGAAGTGTCATCCCCGATCCCTTGAGAGTTGATTGCATTTTGAACTTCGCATTCAAAGGATTCCTGCAATATCACAACATATGTTAAAAATCATATATGTTACAGTTAATAAAATTAAAGTATACAAATCCAATTTAAATTACCAATAAAGATTGAGAATAGCTTATGGCTTACATATGTTTCTTGTGATTTCTTATCAACCCAAGGGCTGTCTTCTTCACCATGGAGTTTGTGAGTGTGGCTAAATAACTCAATAATTGTCGGCTCTATCCCAAGTTATTCCCTCTATGTGCCAAATATAATTATATGAAACAGAAGTCAAACCACATTCAAAGTCGGCTGGAGTTCCAAAATTAAAGAAATACATAGCAAAGTTCGTTACTAGACAGCTCCTATGCTCATGGATAAGAATCGAGCCACAGGTATGGAGAGATGAGCCACCACTTTTTAGAGTACCTAGTCGATTATTTTGGGTTGTTTCATTCAATTTCTTATAAGTTTTGTTCGCCTAGTATTGTTGGAGTCCCTCCCATTGAGCATCACCAAGCAAAACAGGCTTCTTGTTGTGCTTCCTTGCTTTGCCAAGGAAGTCTCTCAAGCATGCATTGCCTCTGTTTTCAAAATTTTTTCTTATACAGTCTTCATTCACCGGCTCCCAAGTAAGCCACTTATGCAATTACAAAGACAGCAAACATATCAAATAATACAATAGTAATTTATCATGCTCACACAAAGTGTTAATATATAGTGATTTTAGTTACCTTAAACTCTCCAAACTATAAATCTCATATAGGTTTGGGCACTTTACCCCAAGTAGGCCAAGCTCTATCATATTTCCTTTGAAATGTGAGAGAAATCCTACTAATAACACCATCATTTGGGAGAAACCTAATTAAACGAAACACATCAAATTGATTAGTTGTTAAGCAAAATACTTGAAGTACATAACATATAACAATTGAAGGCTTACCTGTTACAATCTAGCTCAATCCAAGTTTTTGTTCAAGTGCTGCCATGACTAGATTGTGCTTCACTTTCTCCAGTTACAATGTTTTCTTAATATTGATTTTTGTTAGGGTCAATGGATTAGGGAGTAGGCTGCACGATGTTGATAAAAGGGGAGTTTGGAGGAATGTTATAGGCAAATTGGTCGTACATGGTTATCTGGTTAGGAATGTATGAGGTCTGATGATGGAAAGCCTTAAATGGGGGAGGGATTGGTCTTGAAAGACCTGGTATGTAATTAGCCATTGTTGCTCCTGGCTGAACTGGGGTCTGAGGTACTCAGGGGGGAGATTGATCAACGTCCACTGTGGAGGGATCTACGATGGACCTCCTACACCCTTGTCCTCTACCTCGAGTAGAGAACTTACCTTGACGAGAACTGGAATTCATATCTGAAATAGTTGACAACAAATGCAAGTATAAATATATAACAATTGCACATATCAACCATTTACTCAGACATCATAATAGGTAGATAACAGATATTTTCAAAATTCATTCATACAAAAAAAGTAAAGTCACAACCAATAATTTTCTAAGTAAGTACTCAAATACATAACAATCCATAAGCACTCAATCATCTACATCATCATCATCATCATCGCTAAAGTCGATTCCATCATCATCATATAAATGCAGATTTTCCTCTACTTTATTTGTTTCATTACTGTCATCCCACTTGGGCTCTTCATCACCCTCATCATCCTCTTCCTCATCTACATCCTCATTAACTTGAATAAATGAAAAACCCATTTCATCATTAACCTCTTCTGGTGGTGTACTTTCATTCACTAATGATGTAGGGCTGACGTTATTCATAGATTCAATGAGTGTCGTCATGTCCACTTGTTGCTAAGTAGTAGGTAGAGTGTATTGCTTGTCCACTCTTGCCCTTGGTTTGGTTGGTATGACAATAAACCAGTTGGCCATATCCCTTGAGCGATCTGGATGTGACATAAAGTATACTTGTGATGCGGTGTTTGGGAAGATGAATGGGCCGTACTTTTGGTACCTCCTTGTATAGTACACCTCAATAACTTTGCTTAGTTTATGAGATCGTGTCGTACGATTCAATGTGGGATCAAACCACTCACAACTGAATAGCATACATCGTTTAAGTGGTTCGCCTATATACTTAATTTGGACAATGTCCTTTAGTATGCCATGATAATCATTTTCAACATCGCCTTCTCCCGTACCGCATACATCGACACCTCTTCCCCACTCTACGAGCTTCTATATGGAATTTGAATCCATTAACTATATGCCGTTCACATCGACACATACCGTTTTGGCTTTGCAGCTGATTGTGCCAAGTAACAATGTTTGTGGGTGTCAAATAGTTGAATGTAATGCACTTAAGGTGATATAAGATGTGGTTTTAGTTAATAGAATGTACCAAACAATTATCTGAAAATTATGAAGGAATGACTTGTATTACTTACATTTTAACTAAACTAATCTGCAAAATGAGTTTTGATGATGGTGTCAACATCACCGTCGCTAACATTGGGACGTACAGTTCTGACTTGTTCTGTGAAAGTTATGTCACATTTTATGAAGGTCGTAAATTAAATAGTGTTCCGAATGATAAACTCAATAGAAACTTAAGGTAGCACTCACCCAATATATGGTTTAATTTTATCACAATTTAATTGCACAAGAAGATAGGGAACAATATATTCAGCACATGTGAGGTACCGTGGTCTTTCCCTATCAATAGTGGTCCCTTGTGGTTCAAACATAGATAGAGTTGGGAAATGATTATTATGTTCATCGCCATCTTCATTTCTCTTGCATCTAGAGCCCATGGAGGGCACATTGGAGCTAAAGTAATAGGAGGCGAAGAATGTCCTCTCAGCTTCTAGGTAAGTTTCTGTGGTTGAATCTTCAGGACATGCTTATTCTTTTATCTTTTTCTTCAATCGGCCAAAGTACCTAACAAATTTACAATTCCCATCACTTGTAAGTGATTACACAGATAAGAATTAAGGTAAGATTTCATCGAATACAGTGTACATTTTCTCTTCGATGGATACATCCATCGGTATTGTACAGGACCACCAAGTTGAGCCTCTTCTGTCAAATGTACTGGCAAGTGCTTCGTTACATTGAAGAAGCCAGGAGGGAAAATCGTCTCTAACTTATAGAGAGTGATGGCAATGTTTCGATGCATTTCCTCAAGCATATCCTCTCACAGTGTTGTTGAGCATGAGTTCTTGAAGAACTAACTTATCTCAATGAGAGGTTTCAACACATCATCTGGGAGAGCACCAAATGTAAAGTGCAAAAGAGTTACTATGAACACATGACAATAATGACTTTTTATGTTGTCGAACTTTGCCTCATTAGGGTCCATAATATTCCTCAAATTAGAGCAATGTCCATGAAGTATTTGAAGCTCCTTTACCCATTCATAGAACTCTCTTCGTTTATCCACAGGAAGAACGAACTTCGCTTTCAGTTTCATCGTCTTGCCAATAGGGCCTGAGTGTAAATGTAATTCTTCTCTATCACATATATCTACAACATCCATTCTTGATTTGGCATTGGCCTTTGTTTTTCCATGAACATCCATAATAGTGTTAATGATGTTTTCGAAGAAGTTCTCCTCTATATGTATCACATCCAAATTATGGCAGAGCAATTAGTGTTGCCAATAAGGTAACTCCTAGAATATGTTCTTCTTCGTCCAGTTGGGCATATTTTCCTTAAATCCTGGTATAACAATGTACCATTTGTAGTTATCATTGGGTAATCTTCCACCTTGTTATAAAGTTCTTCCCCAAATATACGGCGAGGACGACACCCTGTAACTATTCTGCCTTTTCTAAATGTTGTTCTATTTCTTCTGAACGCATGGTTTCTTGGTAGAAAACACCGATGATAGTCAAACCATGAGAAGTTACCTCCACTTCTCAATCTCAAAGCCTTTTGTCATTTCATACATACAGGACATACCAATTGCTCATTAGTACTCCACCTAGGTAACATTCCATACGCGGGGAAATCATTGATGGTCCACATAAGTTTAACGTTCATCTGAAATGTCTACCTTGTAGGAATGCTATATGTTTGAACTCCAACATCTCATAACTCTTTCAACTCATCAATAAGTGGTTGTAAATATACATCTATTTTGTTCTTGGGATTTTTAGGGCTGTGGATTACACAAGTGAGAAACATAAATAATGTGGTCATACATATTTCAGCGGGAAGGTTATAAGGTGTAACTACCACCAGCCAAATGGAGTAAAATCTTGAAGAGAAAGTGTAAGAATTAAATTCATCAGCACATAAGCCAAGCCTCAAATTTCGAGGTTCTATAGCAAAATCAGGGTACTTGTTGTCAAAATGTTTCCATGCTGCTCAATTTGGTGGATGACATAAAATACTATCCTCACGCCGATGTTCATAATGCCATCGCATGTGCTTCATAGTACTTCTTAATGCATACCACCTTTGAAGTTGAGGTTTTAATGGTAAGTAGTGCTTCCTTGAGTATGGCAACGGATTTTTATTCCTTGGTTGTGACCTTTGCCTCTTCTATCTTGAATGCCCACAGAACTTACATGCATAAAGGTTTGTGTCCTCCTTAAAAAATAGCATACAACCTTTACAGAAACAGTCAATGTGTACCACATTATTGTCAAGATCTTTAACAACCTTCTTCGTTTTCCTATAGTTGTTTGGCACGTGGTTGTTAGGCGGACACATCTCTTTTATTAGTTGAATAATTTCTTGAAAAAATTTTATGACATGTTATAATTAGATTTGATACTCAACAGTCTCACAGTAGCTGAGAGCTCACTGTGGATGGAACAACCATCGTATAAGGGTTGTTGCTTGCACTATATTATAAAATGGTTATCGGTAAGTCCTTGACTCCTCCTTCCTTAGTTTTTGATTTGCCATTATAGTATCACCAACCATGTACTCTATGTGATCATATGATTCATTGTAGTCATTATTAACATCACTTAAACCTCCAACTTTGGGAATTCTACTATTTGAATACCCAAAATCATATTGTTGAGGCTCTACTTCTCCATAACTTATCCAATTCCAATAATATCCTTTCACAAAACCCCTATATATAAGGTGCATCTTGACCTCATCGGATGTTAAGTACACCCTGCTTTTGTATTTAGCACGAGGACATCTATACTTTCTCTTATTCAGAAATTCTGTCAGCCTACGTGCAAATTCCTCAAATTGATTTGCTCTATTTAGAAATTCTTGCATATACCTACTACGATCAGGTAATAATCTATTATACATCCACCTACAATGTGGAGGACCATTCATATTCTGCTCAAACAACAATAACCACATAAGTTATCTGATGCGAATTAATTTTAATTTAAATAATAATAATTATATAAATGACTTAATTATATATTACATATATTTACTTATAAACTTCTACAAATATACTTGTATTCTTATGAATTTCAGAAAAGTAATAATTCATCCAAACTTCAGCATTTCATTCCGCCAACATGTCAAATTTTAACTTAAAATTACCCAACCTAAACCTAAATTACACTCGGCAAAATCTTAAAACAAATTAGAACAATAACTTCATACTAGTATCATATGTCAACAAAGTTATGAACTAAAGCATTGCATTCCACCAACAAATCAAATTTTAACTTCAAATTTTCAAACCTAAATATAAATTACATTGGGTAACATCTTGAAACAAACTAGAGCAATAACTTCATACAAATATCACATTTCAACAAAAATATGAACCAAAGAACTTCATTCCACCAACATATCAAATTTTATCTTCAAATTACCAAACCCAAACCCTAAATTGCATTGAGTAAAATCTTGAAACAAATT
>NCQV01063110.1:0-12771 GCA_002740545.1 Lophocereus schottii
AGTTGGAGGCATACATTGGAAGATAGGGGCTTGCGGTTAAGTAGATCAAAAACGGAATACCTCCATTGTCGTTTCAGCGGAAGGACAGAAGAGGGAGGTGACATCACATTGGAGGGGAGAGTGATTCCAAAGGTCGCAAAATTTAAATATCTGGGCTCAGCCATCCAGCAGAACGGGGATATCGATGAGGATATTAGCCAGCGGATAAGAGTGGGTTGGCAAAAGTGGAAGTCGGTGTCCGGGGTGTTGTGCGACAAGAGAGTGCCGCTATGACTGAAAGGCAAGATCTATCAGAGGGTAGTTAGACCGGCTATTCTTTATGGATCGGAGTGTTGGCCTCTAGAAAAGATGCAGGTCCAAAGGTTGATGGTAGATGATGAGAATGGTCAGGTGGATGTGTGGTTTTACGAGGATGGACGGCATTAGGAATGTCGTTATCAGGAGTGTAGCCGAAGTTGGCCCCATAGAAAGAGAAGATGAGAGAATCGAGACTTAGATGGTTCGACTACGTTAAGAGGAGAATTGTGGCTGCCCCAGTGCGGAGGTGCGAGATGATAGTCCCCCCAGTGGAAAGAAAGGGAGGGATAGACCGAAAAAGAGCCTAGAGGAAGTGGTTAGAGAGGACCTGAGAGTTGTTGGTTTGACGGAGGACTTGACTCAGGATAAAAGACTGTGGCGGGATAGGACTAGAGTTTCTGATAGTAGGGGTCCGGCTCCGTATGTGGCCGTAGATGCGTTGGGGTGGGGCGGGTTTTTGTGTGCTTGTCTGCAGGTCGTGCTTGGTTAGGCTGTGCTGGTTTCTGACGCCCCGGGTCTGTTGAGGTACGTCTTCGATCCTTGATTATCTGCTCCACTTACCCTTACCTTTTCCCCCAAAACGGTTTTTCCTCTGTAAACTGTTTCTACCAAAAACTGTTTTATGAGTCTTTAGAAATCAACCTCTCTATTGGTAGGAATACCGGTAAGGGTAAGGTTGCTTACAGTTGGATCTCCCCAGACCCCGCGAAAGCAGGACCTACACCCAGAGTTGTTGTTGTTGTTTAATTTGCGAGTTTATTTGCCAATTTTAATTCTAAATTTTTTAAATTTGTGGATTTAATTTCAAGTTTAGTCGAAATGCTTAATTTATTTTTCTTATTTAATTTGTGAGTTTATTTGTAATTTTCATTACAAATTTAGTTAATTCATAAGTTTAACTTTAATTCTAGATCAAAAATATATTTATATTTTCGATCCCTCTATCGAAAGTTTCTGACTTGGCACTGATGATATCCATCAAATTGAAACCGGCGGTAAAGGAGATTAATTACTATGATGGTCCAAGTTTGGTGTTAAGCATGACAGGTGGCGACAATCTTTTTTCTCACTTGGTATTGGCATCAACAGGTGGCACTTTGTTGGGGTTATGAAAAATGACATTGGCTCGTAAACATATTTGTAGCTGATAGAGTCACTTCATTTATTATCGATTCATTTTATATTGAAATCTTACTTAAATTATACACATAATTTGTTTATTTACATTCTAATTATGTATAGAATTTAATACAAATTATTTTTCTAATTTGATAAACAGTTATTAATTGTTAACTATTTATATTAGATATTAGTTGTTAGCTGTTTATATTAGCAATTTTAATTAGTTGTTCGCAAAAAAACTATTTGACAAAATTAACTATTTCTAACAAGATTGTAAAACAAAAAACTAATTTTTCAAAAAGTTCTTTCAAAGAACTAATCAAATTAGCTTTTTCAAATTAATTTTTTAAACCCAAAAAGCTCTTTTTAAAAGTTATTCCGCCAAACACATATTTAACTTTTTAACCACACTAAACAGCTAATTTTGATCCAAAAAACTCTTTTTAGTAAAAAAAACTTTTTTTAAAACTATTTACCAATGGTGGAACAAAATGGAGGGATTTTTCAAAGCTGACTGCTTATATATCGCCATTATACGGAAATCTTACTCAGACTTTTGGGTTATATTAGGTGATAGTTTCAGTCATATAGTGTACATTAAGGTGTACTTTTTGAAGGGTCCTTACTCCTTACAGTGAGAGTTATTATTTTATTTTATTCACCTTACATGTGCAGCAGCTAAAAAAGTGTGCATTCAATTATCTGAAAAAATGTTGGCTTGCACCTGGCCCTTCCTCCAAATGGAGAAGTAGCCTTAGTGAGTCCTCACGGCATTTATATGTGAGAAACGAGAGCCATTTGATATGTGCATTCGCTACTTAGATCTAATAATTTTGCTTATTTGAATATTGAACTATCCGATAAACACATGACTGCACTCTATCAGCTTGGTCTTATTAGTTGGATTCGGTCATTCTGGATCTTGGTAATGATTGGCTTCTTGATCAACCACAACATCTATTTTAGCAGTGGAAATGTGTGAAATTTACACATAGAAGCTCTAGTTATGTATATATATATATTAGACGAAGCTGGCATACAGATAGCAAACAGTAGTTCCCATTCCCGTTCCCATAAGCAGAATAGCCGATTACAAAGTTTCATGAAGTAGAAACTATATCATAGTGGTTGGGCTGTAGTCCCGTCTCAACTCATTTTATTATTAACGCTACTAATACTCCGCTTCTGCGTAGCTCCCTATGCCAGGGAATCATCCATCTAGTGCACCCTACACAACGAACATGAAATAAGAAAGTTAGTCATAGAAACATATTTTGAATAGAAAAAATAATTATGATAATCTCATTATCTGCTCTCAGAATAAGTTACCATTAGACCATCTTATAAAAAAATTGATATTAACGAAAACAAGGAAGGGAGGAAAAGATGGATACTTGGAGCAGTCGACGCTAGTGCTGATGGGGTAGGGAATGCTAACACCACATTTGCCAGGGAGTGCAGCAGCGTTGGTTGGGCTAAGACCTTGAACAGAACCCGCAGCCGATTTGAGGCACCCACAAGCAGCTTGCCTGTCAGCCGGGGTGCTAGCCATGTTGTTAAGTTGATTAACCCCGGCACAGCACTGGGCTGATGGGCCCGGCCCGCCCTTCAAGTAGCCCGCGCATGGTCCGAGTTTCTGCACCACCATACCACAAGTTATGGCTGCCTCTGCATGGGGTGCAACCACCACCACGAACAGGACAAGTGCAATAGCCACCTTGAAGGAAGTTGAGCTAGCCATTATGAATTATGCAGAGTTTGTGAGCGATTGTCTAAATGTAGAGGGGTCTTAGTTTTGACTTTTGAGGATGCTTGCGGGTGCTTGATGGGTTTGGATGTTCCTTAGTGGGCGCTATTTATAGAGAGGGTTTGATGGTTTGGTGGTAGTTGATGCTATTGAATGCATGCAGGGCTTCGCATTTGAGGAATGCCTGCCGTCCAATGAAGGAAATAGCATTAACTCAGCCCTACTTCATTGGCTATTGAGATTCAAAATTCAAACTTGTAGCTGGTTTGTGTCAGTACCAAGGTTATCAATCTAGTAATTAAATAGGTCATTCAGATTAAATTTAATTGAGATAATTACTTTTAAAATTTAATTTTATTAGAGCAAACTATTGAAAATTTTGAGGGGATTTAGTCATTTAGGTGTAGTTAATTAATACAATTCGCAAATATTTGAGATTAGATTGGTTTGTGTTTGTGTTGAACGGAAATCTATATCATACTCCTAGGAGTACATATTCTTATAAGTCACGTGAGCATCATGTATTAAAAGTTATCTATATGACAAATACGCGTTGAAAAAATATATATATATATACAAATGGGAGTACACACTCCTATATGTATGATATACATTACCGTGTTGAACATACATATATTGAGAACTTCCTTCTTTGAAGTAGGATTACTTATAAAAACTGGTTCAAATAATTCATCTTGTGTCTGTTTAGTAATATTTAAATTAGTTAATAAGAAAGCATATATGTATTGTGTGAATTGCTAAGATTTTCTACAATTACTAAGAAAGCATGTACCTGTTTCCAACTCTACATTTAGGTTCTATTTGGACCTTAAAAAATTTAATAGAAAGAAAAAAGTTTGAGAAGTTACTTTTTTTCTTATATTTGATTTAGAGAAAATCACAAAGAAAAAAATATAGATAAAAGTTAGGTGAAAAAATTGTTAGAAATAACTGGTAAAATTTTCCTCATAAAATTGCGATGAAAGTTTGAAGAAAATTCTCAACCTCCTCCAACCTCGCATTCAATATGATTCAAATAGTTCATCAACATATAAATTTCTCATCCAATTCTTTTATTTTTTTCTTAATCCGAACAAGAGAAAAAACTCATTTTTTTCATTTTTTTCCCTTTAACTTTTATTTTTATTAAATTATCTAACGATCAAAGAGGACCTTAGATAAATTATCCTTAATATTGCTACAGTTAGATTTTCTAATAAACTTACTAAGAAAGTATCCCTAATATCTCTGACAATGCATTACCTGACAGACACAAGAAAATTTCCATAACAAAATTTTCAGTTTTGTTCAAATGTGCCAGGATGATACAATCACAATGATTACGTATGTGTTGTGTGAATTGCTTTAATCTCAAAGAGTCCAGAGGACACCTCGGTTGAAGCTCAAAAACAGAAGAGAGGTTATGATAGCTTGGAGTGGGGCAGTGTCTGTGCGTAAGTAATTAATTGTAATTAATGAGCCGATGGGCGTTGTCTCAACCGTACTCGTAGCGACATGCGCTAATTTCTCCAAGTGTCAACTGAAACAAAGCCTACTCTAGTCGCCTAATTATGGTTTCTCTCTCATCGGGCCACGCATTGATCATCTTTTGTCTATTCGAACCGGGTGAATTATCATATCATGATTATACGTTTAGAATCCGTCCACCTGGATATACTCTCCCAATCAAGAAGCATGGTGGATCCCATTTCGATGAGCGGAACAATTTATGTTCGACGTATTAAATTATTACGCGATAGAGAAGGAGCTTTCCAAACTTCAAATCCAATAATAGCATACTTGCATCATATTAGCGCGTATAATCTATTTTTAGATTTTTAACCATTTGTTTAAGGATATTTTTAACTTAAGTTTTAAAAATTAGAACTCAAGTATGTTACATTAATAAAAATTTTAATTTTTTAGACTTGTATTTTATCACTTCTCCAACCCATTGAACTTCAATTTTGATTATCCAATAAATATTATTATTGACCCACCTTAACACACAACTTTTTTAACGACTTGAAAATTATATGTTATACATAAAAAAAAGAAAAAAAGCAAAAATATTTTTATTGGTGGAAAGTAGTAATGCATGGAAGACCGTGGAACCGGTCTCCTATGCGAGACATGTTGCACAATTCTTTGTATGGGAGGCAGTGGACTGACACGTGGGGCCCATCCCTTCCATGCGTGTCATGGGCTGAGAATGCCCTAAGGTTTTTGATACCGTTCTTGAATAAGATATTAAAGTCTTTTGAAATGAGAAATTTAGAGTTTAAATCTTAATAGTCCACATATTAAATTGTTACATGATACGAAATGAGTTTTTGTAATATTCACACTTCAAATTTGTCTTTGTGTGATAGATATACTAGAACATAAAACCTCTTATAAGTTTTCAACATTCAACTTAATTCAGTTTTTCGTTGACATAATCGTTGAACAATTCAACCAATTGAAACCCTTCCTTAGCTTGGACTGATCCTCTAACAAACAGTTGCTACTATATGCAATATTGCTTGATTATATATTTGCATATGATCACGTTAATATGTTTCTTACATACTTTTTATGAATCCTTCTTTACCTGGAAACATAAGCGAAGGAATCGCTACACCGTTTACAACCCACCAATCACTCAAATAGGATTCACGAACGTTGAATAATTGTTGGTGTTCACTAGAATCACTATGCATGCCCCAAACCCTAACCTCTTCATGGCAAGCAAGCGGGAAAGAGCACGATAGTTGTGATTTAGAGATTTAATTGAATAAATCAATATCTCGTTACTACAACAACAACACCACCATCACCTCCCAGTGTGGATCCCACGTTCGCGGGGTTTGGAGAGATCCAAATGTATGCAACCTTACCCCTACCGACATTTCTACTCGTAGAGAGGCAATATCTCGTTACTAATTACCAGAATTAACTCTCCTTATACAGGCATTCTCTAAATAAGCCCTATTCACACTAAGAAATAGATTTCCAATAGATTTAGGCATACTGATTTAGCCAGTTCTACCGCTTTATATATTACAATAAGCTAGGTGTGAAACAAAACCGACAACCATGCTACATCTCACTTGCCACGTTCTCCACCAAAAACCAAAAGGAAATTGGGCGCTTATAATACCACCATTGGGAGCATTAGACAACAATAATCCAACTTCAAAAGTTGGACGCCAACATATCTGCCTTTGCCCTTATTTATGGTTTTTGGATTACCACCGGGTTGAAGTGGTTGTGATTCACTGTAAAGCTAATATGGCGTCTTTGGGTACAGTAGTTGAAGATTTTTGTTTTTAATGACATATCAATAACAACGTGTATAAAAACATAATAAAAAACATTAACGTAAAAGCTACAAATACATGAAATAATATAAAAAATTGCCATACAACAACTTCGAAAAAAAAATATATAAATTCTTAGAAAGTTCGGCAGAAATGTAAAAATTACTCTAAAAATATGGTAAACAAAATATGAGAAAATCATAATTAAAATAGAAAGATTTTGAAATCTTTTTTTTTTCCTCCCTATTGGGTAATACAAGATGAGCCATTTTACATCATAAAGAACAACTCCTAATCTGTCTAGCTAACTTTATAGTTAGTTTGAGTTGATTTTTTTCAACCTTCTTAACACTATAATACTAGAGACAACGTTTGTACATGACTTTTACCATCTTCAATGAGAGATCGTATTAGCATTGCACCGTCCGTCCATACTTCGCTTGCCAGCCAATCATATTGGATCGTCAGAGCTAAAGCTTTCTCTGTTGCCAGAGTGATGGCGACCCTCTTTGAGTTGCATGGCCCTCTCTCTTGGTATTGCAATATATTCGTGGTTTCTCTTGTTGCGTGTGCGGCGATTCCTGCCCATCTTTTTTTCTTGGACCATGCTACTGCGATTTGCATAATAACTGTAGGTGTAGGCTGTGGTGACCCCATGTGACTATTAATCTGTTGTCCTCGATGATCAGTACGTGGAGTCTGGGTGCGATGTATTGCCTTTCGGGTTATAACTCTCGATAGTGTGTTTGGGCTATCGTGTACCATCTCTCTTAATTGAGATGGATTCCTGGGGGTCGACTAGAAAATGATTTGATTGCGAAAGACCCAAATGCTCATATTATCGCAACGAAAATACTTGTTTCCTTATGGTGTGAGTCTGTTAGTCTGCTCAACATCAGTATCCAGTCTCGTATCCATTGTATCCAAGGGATGATTGGGTTGGCTTCAATATTGATTGCGAGGGGTGATGACCACCATAGTAGTTTGGCTAGCCATCAGTCTCTGAATAGACATTGGACTGTCTCATCAGAGTTCTCACAGATCAGGCATTCGTGCCGCCAACCAATAATGTTCTTGATTCACCTATTGCTGCCAGTTAGGAGCGTGTTATGGTTTACTTTCCACGTTAACTTTTTCCAACGGGTTGGGACTGGAAGAGACAACATTTTAGTTTTATGAGTGTCTAAGTTAGTCATATTTCGATCCATTAACCATCTGTAACCCAATTTAACTTTAAATGCCTTATCACTATTAAGAGGTCAGTATAACCCATCAGGCTTCTCGGTTGATCTTATATTATGTTATGCAGTGTGTCATATCACATTATGGGGGAATAGGGACCTAATCTTTGCTATATCCCAACCTGTTCATGAGTGTTTGAACAGTGCCGCTGCAGGACGGTCTTCCCATGGATTATATTGTATCGGTACCTGCAATTGTAGTTTGTTGTTGTTGCACCATCAGTCCTTGAGGACCCGAAATTGGGTGTCCGTTCCTTATTTGCCATCTTAGCCCATCCTTGAACTTTGAGGTCGCTTCAATTAGACCCAGGCGCCCCATGAAGGCTTGGAATGTGTACCATCATAGTACATAACATCAATAGGAGAGTGAATGCCATACTCACCTCGATAGACTTTCCCATGATGATGATGATGATGATAATGATAAAAATAATTATTGGGATATTCTTGGTATCTGTGTGGAGAAATTTTTGTGATTGTGAAGAGATTTTAGTGATTAGCAATTGACTACTATAATTATGATTTGATTGAGATCTTGATTATAGTTGATTTAGTGTTCCTTTTATATTATCTCTTTATGTGTATAAATATTGATGTATTACACCTTTATAAATCAATGAATTAAGTTGTTCATTCATCTGTTTGTCTTCTTTTCTGATCGCAACATGGTATCAGAGCCCTAGGATTGGTTGTTGGGTTTCATT
Source organism: Lophocereus schottii (assembly GCA_002740545.1). NCBI lineage: Eukaryota > Viridiplantae > Streptophyta > Magnoliopsida > Caryophyllales > Cactaceae > Lophocereus > Lophocereus schottii. The sequence goes on from NCQV01063110.1 coordinate 8,414, forward strand.
TTTTTTTTGTTAAAGCTTGCCTAAATCCTTCTTGGTGGAGCTTTTCCTATCACCCTTTTCTCATCAAACTTTGGTGATTTTCAATCTTTGAAATTTTCCTGTCAAAGTTTTAGTTTGCCCTGTATTCTTTATGCAATTCTTCTTTCAACTACCCAGGCATCTAATCACTCTCGTTGTCAGCAAGCTATGCAAGAAGAATTACAGGCCTTTGAAAAGACTCATACTTGGGACTTGGTTGATCCTCCTCCTGACAAGCCCCTCGTTGGTTGCAAGTGTATTTATAAGATAAAAATACGATCTGATGGCTCTGTTGAAAGGTATAAAGCTCGACTCATTGCAAATGGTTATACTCAGGCATATGGAATTGATTATGAAGAAATGTTTGCTCCGGTGACTCGTATCACTTCTGTTTGAACACTTCTTGCTGTTGCTGTTGCTGCTTCTAAACGATGGGGCTTACATCAAATGGATGTCAAAAATGCATTTCTTAATGGAGATTTAGAGGAAGAAGTGTATATGAAGCCTCCACCTGGTTATGATCATCCTCCTAACAAAGTTTGTCATCTTTATCATGCTTTATATGGCCTTAAACAAGCTCCCAGAGCGTGGTTTGCTAAGTTCAGCACTACACTTAGCAAAAGTCATTTCTCTTCTAGTCCACATGATAATGCACTATTTCTACGAAAAACAGACCACGGTGTTCTTTTAGTACTTTTATGTGTGGATGATATGATAATTACGGGTGATGACTCATCTGGTATTGAAATTGTCAAACAGATTTGGGACCCCTTAGTTACTTCTTAAGCCTTGAAGTTCTCTCTTCTGAGGATGGTATTTCTTTATCTCAAGCCAAGTATGCTTCTGATCTCTTGACAAAAGCAGGTCTCTTCGATTGTAAGGTAGAAAGCACGCCTCTTGAAACGAATGTGCAGTTTCTTCCAACAGATGGTACTCCACTTCCAGATCTTACTCTTTATCGGCAACTTATTGGCAGCCTAATTTACCTTATAGTTACACGCCCAGACATTGCCTATGCAGTTCACTTGGTCAATCAATTCATGTCAGCTCCCCGTTCCACTCATTATGCTGGTGTTCTTCAGATCTTACGCTACATCAAAGGCACCTTGTTTCATGGCCTGCATTTCTCCGCGGATTCTTCTCTTGAACTACGAGCTTATTCTGATGCTGACTGGGGAGGTGATCATACTGATAGACGTTCCACTACAGGTTATTGTATCTTCCTTGGCGATTCACTTATTTCTTGGCGAAGCAAAAAGCAAACCTTAGCCTCCCGATCCAGCACTGAAAGTGAGTATCGCGCCATTGCTGACACTACTGCTGAGGTACTTTGGCTTCGTTGGTTACTTATAGATATGAATGTTTCTCAGACTACTGCTACATCTATTTACTGTGACAACCAGATTGCTATACAAATTGCTCACAATGATGTCTTCCCTGAACGAACGAAACATAGAGAGATTGATTGTCATTTCACTCGTCAACATATTGTTCGTGGTACCATACGCCTCCTATCCATTAGTTCCTCTAATCAGCCCACAGATTTGTTTATAAAGTCACATCTTCCTGGCCACTTTCATACTTTAGTGCACAAACTCAAACTGGTTTTAACTACCCCATCTTGAGTTTGAGGGGGGATGTTGAGATATTCTTGGTATCTATGTAGAAAGATTTTCGTGATTGTGGAGAGATTTTAGTGATTAGCATTTGACTACTATTATTACGATTTGATTGAGATCTTGATTATAGTAGTCAATTGCTAATCACTAAAATCTCTCCACAATCACGAAAATCTCTCCACACAGATACCAAGAATATCTCAACATTCCCTCTCAAACTCAAGATGGGGTAGTTGAAAGAAGAATTACAGGCCTGATTAATGATAACGATAACCACCCTCCGCCAACACAATCTAAACCCATAGCCAGCAGTCGATCATCTAAGTCTACATCAGCACTGCAGAAGCTACAGCCAGATTCCATAGCTCCTGGTGACCTCTATCATCCAAGCAATGAGGCTGTTAAAACCAATTTTCACTCAAGCCACAAATTTTCGCTCTCTTCTCCCTTCTAATTGCAGTGGCACCATTGACTACAACGGCGTGACAGGTGATGGCTGGTTATACTAGTGGTGGAGGGGGGATTGGCCGTCGACGTTGACGTTGACTAGCTACTGCTTGCGCTTCAGTGTTTAAGAACCAACTTGACCAAAAGTTCAAGCTGATAGTTTGTTACAGACCAAACAGGAGAACTCATCCCAAAAGACTAGCCTAGTAGGTGAGAGAGGTCATTTGATCTATAAACTCTTCATCAGTTGTTTATACAACCGATGTGGGACAAGTCTCATACCTTACGATTAGTCCAATCCGTAACATTCGACCCCCCTTAAGGGCCAACGTCCTCGTTGGTCGCGGATGGCTTTCCCAGGTCACCACTCCATGGGCCACCACTCCGAGTTCTCGTTGGTCACGGCCACGTTGGTTACGGCTGGCTCTTTCCCAGGCCACCACTCCGAGTCCTCGTTGGTCACAGCCACGTTGGTCACTGCTGGCTCCCCCAGACCACCACTCCGACTTAACTCTGATACCAATTGTTACAGATTAAACAAGTGAACTCATCCCAAAAGACTAGCGTATTAGGTGAGAGAGCCCATTTGATCTATAAACCCCTCATCGGTTGTCCATACAACCGATGTGGGACAAGTCTCATACCTTGTAATTAGTCCAATCTATAACATAGTTGAAAGCTCAGGAATACATTTATACTCTAACATACCCCCTCATGCGAATACCCTTTGGGCTTGAAGCGCGGACGCTGCAAAGGTCCACCTCGCCTTGCGCAATAAATCAATATGGGGACTGCTGAGATTCGAACTTGAGACCTCTCCCTCAGAAAGGCTCTGATACCATGTTCAAGAAACAACTCAATATAAAGTTTAAGCTAATAGTCAAAGACATAGGAATAGATTTATACTCTAACATTCAGGCATCTCAGTAGCAGCAATATTGGCAATGGTGGCCGGTTAGTGGATCGGGTGGTGGCTGGATTAGGGGGTGCCGGCTATGAATGATGATGATGATGATGATGATGATGATGATGATGATGATGATTATTATTATTATTATTATTATTATTATTATTATTATTATTATTATTATTATTATTATTATTATTATTGATTTTATCACATTTCATATTTCGTATGAATTTTTCTCCATTACTTTCCTGTATAAAATGACATTTTATATTATTTTGTAATTTCAAAAAAAATTCGATCCTTTTTATCTCTTTGTAAGTTTTTTCTAAAGTATTTTATATGATCCTTCTTGAGTAAACTAGCTTTTTATATTATTTTGTAATTCTTAAAAAAAAATGAACTTTTTTTTATCCCCTTATAAATTTTTTGAAATTATTTTATATAAAGTTTCATTTCTTTTGTATTTTTATAGTTTATATTAATTTTTTGTGTTATTTCATTTTTTTACGCTTAGCAGCTAACATGTCAATTAAAAACAAAGAAAGAAACTCTCAACTGTCGCACATATGGATATCATGGTAAGCTTTCTGGTGAGTCACAACCACTTTAACCTAGTGGTGGTTCATAAATAAATAAATAGGATCAAAGAGGATATATTGACATCCAACTTTTAAAATAGAATTATTGGCATCCAATACCTCGAAATAACTTATTGGCATCTAATACCTCGAAGTGTGAAATTATTGGCATCCAATTTTCCAAAACAAAAGGAAGTATGTGTAATAACTCATCATCTGGTGACATAATTGTGCTTACGACATATTAAGAACAGTCCCAGAGCTTAGAGAGGTCCTAACTAGACCAGCCAAATGGGTCATTCACATCAAGTATGGGTCGGGTCATAATTCGCTTCAGGTCACTTTCGAATCAACCATGTTCGGGTCGGGTTTTGATTCGGTTCACATTCGAAGTAACCATGTTCGGGTCGGGTATGAGTTCAGTTCAGGTTAAACTCGGGTCGGGACTGTTTCAAGTTGTCCATAGCAGCACGATTTGCATCGGGTATAGGCCGAATCCAACTTCGGCCGGGTGGGATTCGATTCAAGCTTTGGGTCAATATCGGATCGGTTGTAAATCGGATCGGGTATAAATCAAGTCAAATTAATTTCGAATCATTGTTTAGTTTCAATATAGTTAATTTGACCCATAAATTGTATTTAAAAGACAAAAAAAACGCTTAATCATACAAGTCCATTGATTCTATATTCCTCTTTTAAGCCACACATTAACGATTATACGTTTCTGTTTCATATTTAAAATACTTCTTTTTTTACTTGCATTTTATATGTGTCTATAACTACATA
>NCQV01063115.1:453-17245 GCA_002740545.1 Lophocereus schottii
ACCTCTCCTATAAATTTAGGGGTCGAATTCAAGCCAAACCACACATAGAGGGGCTNNATTTCGAGGGCTAGGGTTCGGGTTAGGCAAGCAAGTGGGCTAGGGTTTCGGGTTTAGTGGTTGGGCGTGCATTTGGGCGTGCATTTGCTGCTACTAGGGTTGAATTTAAGCTAATTTAGGTAAGTGTTCTTCCTCTCCTAAACTATTATTACATTCGAAAATGATTTAGCCTAAATGAGGATGCATGTGAGTTTGGTTTTAGCTAAGTTCATGGGATGTGTAATGAGAAATTGTGCATGTTAAGTTAGATTGAATTCATGCTGGAAAATAGCTAAAACTGAGATGGCATGTCAAAGCTGTCCTAAGAATGCATGGAGTTAGACAATTTTTAGGCTTAAAACAATATATACATGTTTAGTTAATACATGCTTGAATGGTAGCTCCGAAATGATATGTGAGCACCTAGAATCAATGCTTGAATAGTTAGTTAATTCATGCCTGATTAGAAGCTTCGGAATAATATGTTAACACTTCGAATCGATGCCTGTATAGTAGTCAATTCACGCCTAATTAGCAGCCTCGAATTAACATGTTAACACTTCGAATCGATGCTTGTACAGTAGTTAATTCATGCCTAATTAGTAGCTTCAAATTAACATGTTAACACTTCAAATCGATGCTTGTATAATAGTTAATTCATACCAGAATAGTAGCTTCGAAATATCATTTGAACACTTGAAATCGATGCTTGTCCATTCAGTTAAATTATGCTTGAAAAAGACATGAAAATGGCATGTTACCTTCTGTTGTGAAATAAGAATGCAATAAGATTCATGCCTTGATTAGTTTAAGTTGGTTCGTAAGCGTTATTTCAAGTTAAGGCAATAGATATGTATGTATACATGGTTGTATATATGCTTGCGATAACGCATCGCTGGATGGTGCTGCTTGCTCAGGTAAGTACATAAGCCCTATTACATGTTTCTTTATAAGCTTTCATGATAATATGCTATGATTATGGAATTGAAAACTGAATTGGTAGTTGGATGGCTTGAGGATGAACTGCTGAGAATTTTGAGATCCTTTGTGGTCGGTGTTGTGTGAGGAGGGAGCTTGAGTTGTGTTTAACCGCAATCGTGTGAATTGCAAGGCCATGCGTGGCTTATTCTGTTAAATTAATTATGAAGTATTTGAATGTGTTACGTACAAATTTTCTTCCCTTTTATGTCATTAAGTTTCATCTTGCGAGTGAGAGTGAGTTTGAAAAAGGAAGTTTTCATATTTGTAACTACATAGCCATAACTATTAGCGAGCGATGACCTATTTTAACTATGCAAATATAGTTTTGGGAGTGAACTCGCTTGAACAGGGGAATCCCTAAAAAGTTTAAATAAAAAGAGAGTGCGTTGTATGAAAAATAATTTCGTTATGAGAGGCAGCAAACTTATTAACCATTATAGCCATACGCTTTAAATTACCTAAGATATTGTGCATAGGGACAATAGATGGGAGTGAAACTGCTTGAGCGAGGGAATCCCTAGCCTAGGAAGTAATCCCAGTTGTGGGAAGCCCTAGAGACCCTGATGAGAGTTAAGGTCCAAAAGTTAGCTGCCATCTCGGGAGTAAGAGCTTAGCGTGAGTGATAGTCTCACTAGGGATTGAGAATAGATCTCACCCAATCAGCACATTATGATGATCTTATACCCAGAGTAATTTCCTAGTAAGTAAAAAAAGTAGTCAGCGTTTTTACCTTTTTAAGTATTTCAGAAAGAAAGTTTTTAAGGGTCATTATGAGACCAAAATGAAAGAGATTCTTTTAAGAATATGAGCCTCAAAGAGGCTAAGAGAAGAGTTTTCACAAGACTAAAGAGGCTAAGTATAGTTTTTTCAGAAAAGGAAAAAAAGGATTTTTGTGCATATCATGTGATTAAGATTCTAAGTATGGTATGAATGAAATTTCAAGTACAGCATGACTATATCCTCGTAATACATTGAGCATATGAGTTTGAATGTGCATGCTTAGCTAAAGAAAGCTCCCTACATAATCTGTGCTTCGTGTGTTTAAGCATCTTGTATGACTGAATTAGATAGATAAAGCATAAATCACGAATTATATCACATAACCTATGAAAGGAATTTCTATGCTTAGCCTCGTTGCTTGCTTATGTGTTTTAAGTGTTTGGTTTTGAAGAGGTTTGGTTATTTAGGAGCCTAAAAATGAGTTTAGTGCCTAAAATGAAGTTTATGGATAGTAATCCTTTCTCGAGGACTATGCTTGCCTAATATGATAGTAAAGTATGAATACGTGATATGTGACTATTAAAGATATTACTACCTACAATGGTTTTGGTTTTAAGGAGTTGGAGAATACTCAATGAGCGCGTGGTTGCTCATCTCATTACTCTTTTCCCTTTTTCCACAGGTTGGCATTATGACGAGTAGAAGCCAAGTCACTTATGCCAACATGGATTCTATTCTTGCTTGCAAGGTGTCATGTGTGCCATTTAAAGAGGTGTTACATGTTTAACAAAGTCATGTAATGTATTCCTAGGATTGTATGCATTTGTAAACATGTATTCTAGTTCATGTAGTGTATTCGGTTTAGGAGTCGCTCTGCACAGCCACGTGTGCCAACTATCTTATTAGTCAGTTGTCCTTTTAGTTAAAAGTAGTCATGTTTTGGGATGTAAACCCCAGTACTCTAGTTGTGTAAATCGTTAAGTTGTATCTTGCACTTCTCCTGTATTAATGAACTATATTGTTTGGAGTACTCCGAGCGAGTTGCTCGTTGAGTTATGAACTCCGACATGTAACAGTTGAGCTTCTTTTAAAATGTTTTATGCTTCAGTTTTTAGGGGAAACTCTGTCCGTTTTGCCCTGAAATTTAAGTCGAAAGTTAAGAAAAGCATAGCGCTCCTGGCCCTAGCGGTTGGGGGTGTTGCAATGATGGTATCAGAGTATGGTCCTGTGACCATAGGTGGCGACCTGAGTCTTGCATTTCATATAGTTACCTAGGAACACGTTGTGATAAGGTGACACATGCCGTGCTTTGTGTGCAAGTGTGCCTTGTAGCTTGGGCATTTACAACTTATGTGAGGCTCGCTTAGGTCGTTGGTAAATAGGGGCAATTTATGTAATAGTACAGGAGTTAAGTAGCTGTCCTACCTTGAGGCGATGTTTTGAGTGCTCCATTGGTGTAATATGTTCCTAACGTGCTAATTGATTTCATTTATTGACTTTTATGTGATCCGGTTAAGTAGATTGGATAAATGTGAGTCATGTGTTAGAATATGAGCCCTATTCACTTGCGTGTACTTGTATGAGCCAAGTGGTGATTCGAATGGTGAATGTGTCATTCGTGCACCCTGATAGGATAATCAATAGTTAAAACACATTGTTTTAAACTCAAATGACTGAGAATGTTTAACTCGAAGCTCATTCTTGCCCCTTGAGTACGACTTGCTCCTCTGGCCCAATAATAGAGTGAGCAGATGCACTCAATGGTTAGTAGGGAAAGAGCTAGAATCAGTTGAACCATCCTCCTATTAAAAATGAAGAGACTCAAAATAGATAAGCTATTTTTCATCTTTGAAACTCAAGATTTTGAAATGTTGATGCCGTTCTGACTGTCGAGTGACGTTTTACTCGACACCGAAGGATTAGCTTTCCGTTAATGATAATGAGAGAGTTTAGGTTCACAAGTGCGTGACCTTATGTGTGTTAGAATATTACTTATAAATGTGTACGTGCTAAGGTGTGTACATTCATGGAGCCGACCGTAACGAATTAGGAATGGAATGATTGGAGATTAGTTGCTATGATTGATAATCCTATTAAATAGTACCTTCCATTTTCGAACTCTAAATCTCCTGAGTATATTAGGGGTTACTTTTGTATGCATACTTGAGAGACCAAATGCTAGTGGTAGAATCTTGGGAACATTGTGTAAATATGCCTATTGTTTTCCTTCTTTGCCATTATTGCCAAAACAATGCATTACTTGCTTTCTAATAAATGAATTGTCATTTGGGAATGGGATGACAATGTTGTGAATGGAATGAACCCTGATACCTCTAGAAAGCACAAGGGGCCTACAATAAGACTGTTATGATCACCTGTAGGATATGCGTACCTCATAAGGCCTTAATGCGTACCCATAAGGTCATTAATGTCAACCATAATCAAACAAACCTAGCCGCTGGACGCTAATTCTTCCTAAATTGGAAGGGATTTTAGGGCATGCTGCTGACCATAGGCTGCAAAGGAGGATTGCACGCATATAGTGTTCTTTCTATGTGAAAGATTCACTTTGGTGTCATGCGCTGTGTGAGACCATAGGAGTACCTATAGATAGGATTATTGTTTGCGGCTATCGATGTATTTGTGAATAAATGCTAACAAAATGAGTTTATGCAATTGCTTGACTTGAATTTGATTAAACATGGGATTGAATTAGTTACAGCGATTCAATTTATGTAGTTAGTTTTACGACGTAACTCTTGGATCATCATTTACAGCCCTTCAATTCTATTTTCTTGTGTTATAGTTGGATTAGTTAAACCCAATGTATGTAATGCATGACTAGACAACAATAAAGCTACATTTACATAAATCTCGTCCATAGATGTATGTATCTCATGTGTAAAAAAGTAGCATGGTAGATCATTCAGGGTCATGTCATCATATATATGGACACCCACATCTATTATGCACGGTCATTAACACACTGTAGGAATTAGGTCATGACTAGTTATGTGTTTTATGTATAAGTTGTTGCACTTCTTGGTCTTTGCTTGACTTGAGTTTGGTTATGGCATGCAACCTAATTACTCAAACGATTTAACTCTTGCAATTCATAGCATGGTATGACCCCTGAGTCATCATTTACATCCTATGAATTCCCCAATTCCATGTTATAACTGAATAACTACGTATGCCCATATTTGAAGCATGAGGGGACGATCCTAGAAACTGCATTCACATATTCTTGCCCTTATATGTTTGATCAAAGTAGCATAGCGAAAGCATGTAGGCCCATAAGCCGCAAGCGCTAAGATTCGTCTAGGAGCATACCCATTCATTTGCATGAACCTATGACTTAAGAGATGATCACTCCCAAAGGGGAACTTTAGGGAAACACTCCCCACCATTAAAACCATTGACTTATATTCTTACATTAGCACCTCTTTCCCAAGTTGTTCTTATAAACATGTTATGCTAGTTCTTGTAATTCGTGATTCCTAGTTTTCTGTGCTCTGTCGTTAACCGTACATGATGCTAATGTAGTCTCGAGTGCTACTTCAATTTTCTTCATTACCAACTTGGCATGATTTGATGTCTCTGCTACCTTAGAGTGATGTGGTAACTTTCTAGTTAATAATTTAACTTTAGTTTGATTTAATATCTTCATGTTTGAAATGAACCTGATTAAGTTAAACCCCCTTCATACGACCTTGACGTGTCATGTATGTTGCCATGAATGAAATGCCTAAAGATTAGTTAGAAATGGTGTAAGAGGATAGGAATGTAGGTCACATATGCTTTCGTTTTGTAAATTGCTTGCCATATGTACATTAACCAGTTTCATGTTACTTCCAACCCCTAGGCTTAAGGATGTCGAATTGTTGATACTATGCAATGCTATGTGATGCTATTGTACTTAAATGATGCTATGTGGTGCTACGTGACGTTCTTATTATTCTTATGTGTTATAGAAATCTCTAAGTTAACCATTGTGATCCCAAAAGTGACTCGAATTCATGTTTTAGAATGAGACTAGTAGCACATAACCTTGAGATGTCATTGTCCAAATTGTCATACCTTTAGATGCTCACTTATAGGTGCATATGCATAGAGTTGTTGCTTGCCATGCGAACTGAGTTTAGATAATCGAAAATCTACGTTCATTTTTAAAACAAGCTCAATATGGTTGTCCATGCTAACACATTTGCCCCTCTTCAATGCGATTTTCCCTTGGCGCCTAAATAGAGTGAGTAGATGCTTGAGGAGGATTGGCGAGAAGGAGACTGGATACCATAAGCCTTTTTTCGATTTTCGACTAATAATAGAACTAAATTTTGGATTATAGTGCGAGTTGTATAGATTGTGTCATGTGTGTGCATATTTTAGGCTCGACCGAACATAGTTTGAAATTTCGGGGACAAAATTCTTTTAAGGGGGAAAGAATGTAACGCCTGCATTTCCTATTTTACGTTAAGTTGGTCGTGTTGCCTTTTTACATCATAAAATCATATTTTAGTAACTATATGAGTTAAACTATTACCGATGTACTTATATGAATAATAATTTGATTAAAAAGAATATTCCATCACTATTTATATTATTAATATTATCATCGATTATTCAGAAGACCTTTTTAGTCAATGTGAACTCACACCTTCGAAGTTGTTATTCGATTTATTTAGTCGTTTCCCGAATTTGATTAGGACACCAGTTTTAGGACATTTCGACACAAGCTTGGACTAAATGTTAACGTATTTGGGATCAGGAACTTAGCGGTCACAGTGATTGAACAAAAAAAAAGAAAAGAAAAAAGAGTAAAAGGGAGGGGGGCAAATTTTCGGGCAGGAGGACCCGAGAAACCTGACCCCCACCTTTGCATCTCACTCTCTCTTCTTCCTCTGCATGCAAGCCTAGAACAGCTAGTCATTCCCCTTCCTCCACCCCACGTTGCCAGTGAAAGAGGGACCACGGTAGTCCCCTGCGCACGGCCCCCTCACCACCGACCACCACCATCCTCTTTCCTCCACTTCTCACTGCAAATCAGAGCCAGTCCAGCCACATTTTGTTGGCCTCAAACCGCCACCCACGTGCCAAAAACCGGCCACCCTTGCCATAGTCGACCTGCCCTATAAATTTTGGGGTCAAATTCAAGTGAAATCACACGCAGAGGGGCTGGATTTCGAGGGCTAGGGTTCGGGTTAAGCGAGCAAGTGGGCTAGGGTTTCGGGTTCAGCGGTTGGGCGTGCGTTTGGGCATGCATTTGCTGCTATTAGGGCTGAATGTAAGCTAATTTAGGTAAATGTTCTTCCTCTCCTAAACTATTATTACATTTGAAAATGATTTAGCCTAAATGAGGATGCATGTCAGTTTGGGTTTAGCTAAGTTCATGGAATGTGTAATGAGAAACTGCGCATGTTAAGTTAGATTGAATTCATGCCTGAAAACAGCTGAAACTGAGATGAAAGCATGCATGTCGAAGCTGTCCTAAGAATGCATGGAGTTAGACAATTTTTAGGTTTAAAACGATACATGTATGTTTAGTTAATACATGCTTGAATAGTAGCTTTGAAATGATACGTGAGCACTTAGAATCAGTGCTTGAATAGTTAGTTAATTCATGCATTATTAGAAGCTTCGGAATAATATGTTAAGACTTCGAATCGATGCCTGTATAGTAGTTAATTCATGCCTAATTAGGAACCTCGAATTAACATGATAACACTTCGAATCGATGCTTGTATAGTAGTTAATTCATGCCTAATTAGTTGCTTCGAATTAACATGTTAACACTTTGAATTGATGCTTGTATAGTAGTTAATTCATACTGGAATAGCAGCTTCAAAATATCATATGAACATTTGAAATCGATGCTTGTCCATTCAGTTAAATTATGCTCGAAAAAGACATGAAAAATTGCATGTTATCTTCTGTTGTGAAATATGAATGCAATAGGATTCATGCCTTGATTCGTTTAAGTTGGTTTGTAAGCATTATTTCAAGTTAAGACAATAGATGTATATGTATACATGGTTGTATATATGCTTCCGCAGGTAAGTACATAAGCCCTATTACACATTTCTTTATAAGCTTTCATGATAATATGCTATGGTTATGGAATTGAAAACCGAGTTGGTAGTCGGATGGCTTGGGGATGAACTGTTGAGAATTTTGAGGTCCTTTGTGGTCGGTGTTACGTGAGGAGGGAGCTTGGGTTGTCTTTAATTGCAATCGTATGGATTGCAACGCCATGTGTGGCTTATTTTGTTGAATTGATTATGAGGTGTTTGAATGTGTTACGTGCAAACTCCCTTCCCTTTTATGTTGTTAAGTTTCATCTTGTGGGTGAGGTTGAGTTTGAAAAAGGAAATTTTCATATTTGTAACTAATAATAGCCATAACTATTAGCGAATGGTGGCCTATCTTAACTATGCAAATATAGTTTTGTGAGTGAACTCGCTTGAACGGGGGAATCCCTAAAGAGTTTAAATAAAAAGAGAGTGCGTTATGTGAAAAAGGATTTCGCTGTGAGAGGCAGCAAACTTATTAACCGTAATGGTCATACGCTTTAAATTGCCTAAGATATTATGCATAGGGGCAATAGATGGGAGTGAACCTATTTGAACAAGGGAATCCCTAGCCTAGGGGGTAATCCTAGTTGTGACAAGCCCTTGAGACCCTGACGAGGGTTAAGGTCCAAAAGTTAGTTGCCATCCCAGGAGTAAGAGCTTAGCATGAGCGATAGTCTCGCTAGGAGTTGAGAATAGATCTCATCCAATTATCACATTATGATGATCTTATGCTCAGAGTAATTTCCTAGTAAGTAAGAAAAGCAGTCATCATTTCACCTTTTTAGTATTTCAGAAAGAAAGTTTTTAAGGGTCATTATGAGACCAAAATGAAAGAGATTCTTTTAGGAATATGAGCCTCAAAGAGGTTAAGAAAAGAGTTTTCATGAGCCAAAGAGGCTAAGTAAAGTGTTTTCAAAAAAGGAAAAAAATAATTTTTGTGCATATCATGTGATTAAGATTCTAAGTATAGTACGAATGAAATTTAAAGTGCAGCATGGCCATATCCTTGTAATGAATCAAGCATATGAGTTTGAATGTGCATGTTTAGCTAAAGAAAGCTCCTTGCGTACTCTCTGCTTCGTGTGTTTAAGCATCTTGTATGAGTGAATTAGATAGATAAAGCATAAATCACGAATTATATCACATAACCTATGAAAGGAATTTCTGTGCTTAGCCTCGTTGCTTGCTTATGTGTTTTGAGTGTTTGGTTTTTAAGAGGTTTGGTTATTTAGGAGCTTAAAAATGAGTTTAGCGGCTAAAATGAAGTTTATGGACAGTAATCCTTCCCCGAGGACTATAATTGCTCAATATGATAGTAAAGTATGAATACGTGATTTGTGACTATTAAAGATATTATTGCCTGTAATGGTTTTGGTTTTAAGAAGTTGGGGAATACTCACTTAGTGTGTAGTTGCTCATCCTATTACTCTTTCCCCTTTCCCCCTAGGTTTTCATTATGACGAGTAGAAGCCAAGTTACTTATGCCAAGATGGATTCTGTTCTTGCTTGCAAGGTGTTATGTGTTCCCATTTGAAGGGGTGTACGTGTTTAACAAAGTCATGTAAATTCCTAGGATTGTAAACGTTTGTAACACAAGTATTCTAGTTCATCTAGTGTATTCGATTTAGGAGTCGCTCTGCACGGCCATGTGTGCCAACCATTTTATTAGTCAGTTGTTCTTTTAGTTGAAACCAGTTACGTTTTGGGATGTAAACTCTAGTACTCCGGTTGTGTGAACCGTTGAGTTGTATCTTTCACTTCTCCTGTATTAATGAACTATATTATTTGGAGTACTCCGAGCGAGTTGCTTGTTGAATTATGAACTCCAGTGTGTAACAGTTGAGCTTCTTTTAAAATATTTTACGCTTTTATAGATTTGTAGGGGTTTATTATAAGGTTTTTCGCCTAAAAATGATCGATTTTAAGGAAAATTCTATCCGTTTTACCTCGGAATTTAAGTCGAAAGTTAAGAAAAATATAGCGCTCCTGGCCCTAGGGGTTGGGGGTGTTACATGTATATTAGTAATTGTTAGGAAGAGAAGATCCTTCATGAGTAGGGTTTTATGAACATCTTATGTATTGCCCATTAGGGGAAAGGAACGGGCATGGAAAGGAAAGAATTAAAATGAGTGAGAAGGCATGAAAAGAAATGGAAAACAATGATGTATTTCTTGTAGGAGTGAGAAGGCATGGTAGGGAATGGGAAGGAATGAGAAACTCTTTTTTAAAGAGAGTGAAAATGATGGGAACGAAACGACAGGAATGAAATTTTTCTTGAATGAGTGGAAAGGAATGATAAGCTATGAAACGGATAGTAGGAGATGGGCTGAAACTATTTACCTGTGAAAAGAATAGACCCTAGATGGGGTTGCGTTCCTTTTCTTTTCCTTCCCCAGCCCCCCCCGAAAAAGCATCACATTGTTACCCTTTGTTTCTTATTCCACTCCCTTTTTGTTGTTATACTTATAGTTTTGAACAATTAATCTTATATTTAATTTAGATTTATATTGTCACAATTATTAGTTGACTTGTTTAGATTAATAGAACTCTTGATGGTCGAGCTTTAGTTTGGTACTTAGTGTTCCATCTGTGTTTAGGTCATGGAAATTATTTGATTGTGAAAACTTAAGTAATTCCATTAAATCAATATCAACAACTCTCAATATGTGTTTCACTTGCATGGGATTTGGAAAGATTCATATGTAAGCGACGTTACCTATGCGAACTATATGATATTTAGTTTGGTATCAAGTCAAATGAATGATAACCTTAATTGTCAAGTTACATGATGTCAAATCGATATCAAGTCAATATCATGTTCTATGATATTTATTTGGGCTTGAATTGCATCGATATTAGGTTATCTTATTTAGGTTACATTAATTAAAAAAAAAATATGAAAGAACAACAAGAAGGCGAGCATCAAGTGTCATCATGCTCAGAGAACTAGGAATCTGAGCATGTTTATGGGAATATTACAACGCAAGAAGAGATTAATTAGCTGGACAGAGAAAAAGGCATAAAGCAACTTAAAAACTCAAGAAAACAAACAGGTATAATTCTTCAGAGAGGAAATAATTCTTCACAGAGGAAATCCAAATGGAAAAGTTGCGGATGCAAGCCCTTAATTTACGTCATCACCTATAAAAGGCAAGGGATGGTCTTAAAACCTGAACGTCCACACAATAAGCTTGACAACATACAAGGCGCTTTTGCCATTATACAAAAACGAAGGAAATCAAAAGCAAATGGCCAGCCAAACCAGGACTTCAACTTTGGTAAAGCCTATCATTGATTTTGAACCCCACTGTGAGTGGCGCAAGGATGAAAGAAGTGAAACCCCTGTTGTCCAGCTTCCCGCTACGCTTCTATTCGTCCTTTTCTTTCCGTTTTTCAATTAAAAGTTAGTGTCCCATCTTTTCGATGGGTATGAGAGATATCTTAGTTTTTTCTAAAATGCATTCGCTTTAAGGGCATATAACTCTAGTTGGCATAATACCGGACATAACATGAACAATATGACATGAGTTTAAATTATTGACTAAAACACAAATATGACATGACCCAAATCCCTTTTAATTAATCTAAAGCATTGACTCCTATTTATTTAATAACAAATGATTACCTTACTAATCTCTTCTTTGGATGATTTTAAATAGATTTCGATTATATTTGAAATGAAATGGTGGAAAACTTGAGCAACCTGAGCAAATTATTAGCATTAATATAAAAAGCATATTTTAAAAAATGCATGTCCAGCTTTCATACATATTTATGGTCCATAGGGGTGTAAACGAGTCGAGTCGAGCCGAGCAAAATTACTGACACTTAGGTCTCTAAATTCGATGGTAACTATTTTTAGGCCCCTACCTTTTCAAAACTAATTCTGGACTACCTAATGTTTTTAGACAACTAATTTTTAGGTCCTTTTTCTTATTATTTAGTATTTGAACTTTTAAAAATTGCAGAATAGTCCATGGAATAGGAAAAATGTGCAAATAAACTGTTTTTAGGGATTTTTCAGGAAATACGCTTGTTTTAAACGATTAAACTTCTTATAATGATTTTACTGGTACTAGTTATCACAATCTACTACTTATAACTTAGATATCACGCGTAGCGAAATAATTAAAACTTAATTAGTGAGTTTTGACCATTACCTGAACTTAGTCGGCGTTGGCCTTCGGCGTTCCTCTGACTTCCGGTTTGTAGAGATTGCTAATCTCAACCTCACCTTCCTTAGATCAGGCACAACACAAATCTGTTTCATTTTCTACCTCAGACTGTAATCACTAATCAAGTGTTTTAATCTTTTTCAAGGATAGTGAAATTTTAATAAATAAATTATAACATTTAAGATATAAAGTTCAATTGAATAACGTTCTATACTGGCAAATTCCTTTTACTGAAAACTTGAAAGTGGAGATATTACAATGGAAAGCTTTGAAGAGAGACTTAAGTTAAGATCATTAGTGATGCTTGCTCATAGAGAAATGGAGAATCCCAACTTCTCTTTTACTCAAGAATGCTCTAATGATCGTGTCCCTTTTTAGCACTCGACCTCTTCATTTATAGAGGGTTGGGGGTGCATAGGATGCCCTAATGGCTATAGTGCACAATGAAGTTTCACATAGCTAAAGTACACATTGATTTTGCACATGGTTATAGTACACACTGATGGCTACAATACACTACTTTATTTTACAGATCAGACACTTGTAAAAATAGTATAATAATGGGACAGCCATTTTTCAGAGCTTTTTAATAATGATAAGACTAGTTATTATTATTGAGCTTCTGCATGCCTTCATATCCAATTATATTTTCCAGACCATCATTATCTAGATAATCATCAAAACCTTCATATAATTGAAGATGTTCTGGATCCCATTTCTCAAATAACTCAAGAAGACATTTCTTCCTTTTTTCTTATAAGAACTTTCCAACTCCAACGTCAAAGAGATAATCAAAAATATCTTCCGACATTGCTCCTTCCACTTTCATGTAATCTTTAAACTCATTGCCATAGGCGAAAGTAGTGTTTCTGCAATGCATTATCATTTTTCTTTTTTCAATTAGTGCCCAACATTGATGATAAATATTGAAAAATCCAATGGCTCTTGTTAAAGCATGATCAGTAACTAATTCTCTTTGTTTAGGAACCCATTCTTGTCGTTTAACATCGAGATTGTCATAATCAACGATCAGAACAGCATAATGGGCTAGCTTGGCTTTTCCATTTTGATATTCGATTAATGCGCTATACACTTCAAAATTTAGGTATCTTCGAATTAGAATTTTTGTTGGACCATTAGGAGATGTAAGAATCCAAAGGATTCTTCATAACATGCATTGTTAAAATTTTGTTAGTCTTGAGAAAAATAAAAACTTTGGATCTGGGATTTATATGAAGTAGAGTGCCATTCCATATTCCTAGGCTTTAATGATGGGGTCATTTGGAGAGATTGAATTTGATGAGAAACTAACACTACTAACTCTAGATTTATCGAAAAAGTAGATAGCTGTACCCCAAGACTCCCAAATATCATAGGAATAATGATAATAAACGTCAATGCAGGTTGCATAGTACTCATTGAACCATTTTTTCTTGAACATCAGAACTTATTTTTTCTTGGATATCATAGGAACATTTAGGGTAATTAACTTGGGACTCTAAAAGGGAAAATCTTTGGACTATTAGTAGGTAGTAGATAGTATACTAAAGTTGGATCTACTTTCTGTATGGAATTCCAGGATATCAAGAAGGACTCTACTAGAAGGCGAAGCCCGTTCTAGCAGGAATTACATTTCATTAGTGATTTTCTCCTTTTTTAGCACGAGGTCGGCTTTGATGATCACCATTGCTGAGTTCTCGAGTTAGACTGTTTGACAGAGAGTTTTTCAATCCCTGATATGTTCAATAGAGAAGGAAAACTGGTTAAGCTATAATTGCCAATGCAGGAGTTTTCCTTGCGCTTCCATATTTGATAAAGTCTTTTTCACAAATTCAAGTATCCCTTCGCAATCAGTTCGAATAAGAAAAGGTTTTGGAGCTAAAAAGATTAAGAACTTTTCAATTCCCTTTATGACTACAAGGATTTCCTTTTCTATTGTGGAATAGTTGCATTCTGTCTTATTAAAACTTCCGCTGCAATATTTGCATAATTTTCTCCTTCTTTGATTTTGAGCACTGCACTCCAGTGCTCATTGCTGGCATCTGTCTCAAGAATTAAATCGTCTCCTTCATTAGGTAGATTAAGAATAGAAAGATTTTTACACATCTTTTTGAAGTTCTAGACAATCTTTGAATCGTTGGTGGTCCATATCCAACTTACATCTTTCTTGAGTTTTTGCTGTAATGGTTTTTTTAATTTAGCCAAATCTTTAAAGAAATCTAAAGCAAAGGTGAGACATCTAAGAAATCTTTCTAGTTGCTTCTATCTTCAATCGTTTTAGGAAAATTTTCTATTTTTTCTAAAATATACTTTTGTAGGATGATTTGTCCAACCTTCATCTCTAGACCTAAAAGCTCAATTTCTTGTTCAGCATAAATGCACTCGTTCTTACCAAGTATAATGTCATGGTCGATGTATCTTTGGGTGACAGCCAGGACATCATCTTTGTGCTGCTCTATGGTTTTGGAAAAAACGAGGATATCATCAATGTAAACTAAACAACAATGATTAAGGTCTTTGAAGATGTTATCTATTCTTCTCTGGAATATTTATGGTGCATTTTTAAGACCAAATGACATTACTATCCACTCATAATGTCCTTGTAGGGCACTAAATATAGTTAAAGGAATACTGTCCTCATCCATTTTTATCTGCCAATAATCGCCTTTGCAATCCATTTTTGAGAACCAAGAGGCTGAATTATGTTGAAAAGGATTGTTTTATTATGAATATAATAGCCATCAAAGACAATATTATCGCTAAGCTTTTTGTAGTTGATTACTATTCTAGCTTTTTCTCTTTTTTCTTCTGCATGATTCCTTACCATAAAAGTGGGACTGGTGTAAGGACTCTTACTGTTTTTGATTAATCCTTTATCCAGAAGTTCTTTAATTTGTTTATTAAACTCTTGGATGTCTTGGTGTGTATACACTATTTGTTTAACTCGGATAATAGTGTTGGGATTTAATAAAATAATTTTAGCAAATGTTTTATCTTTATCTCTAAATTTTAGAGGATTATCATAGTAGAAGTCTTTACATAATTTTTCTTGTCATTCAACAATCTGTTCTTTAATAGATAACTCAAGCAATGAGATTGTTAGTGCTGTCTCTCACTATGCAGGAATTACCTTCTCACCATGCTGGCTGCGTGTAAATTCAATTCTCTGATGAGTGTAATCTTACTTAGTTTTTCAATAGGAACAGAGTGACTATTGATTATAAATATTATTTGGTTTATGGATTGGAAGCATGGAGAATATAATCTTTGAAAATTATTTCCAGTAATCATATCATAAGAGGGTTGATCAGTAGCCCATAGAACTGGTATAATGCATTGCACTCCTCCTAATTCTATGGATAGCCTTTCTATTGTATCATTGTGACTTATAATGCTATTATCAGATATCCATACTTGTAAAGGATTCTTCGCTTTTTCCACATAAATTTTGAAAATAATGATCTTTTTCCAAAGCATAAAGAATAACCACTATTTATGTTTGCACACAGTTTATATTTATTATATCCCTTTAAACATACCTTTTTTAGGATATAGGCACTATTAGGATTTGTATTGGTAGCTTCATAGCATATTGCCATAGTCATATTTTTAACTAATTCATCCTCATAGATTGGTTCACTAATAGTTCTAGTTTTGTACCCAATTATCTTTCTTTCTAGACTCATACTTCGATTTATACTGAGTCTTACAGATTCAAAATTCATTCTTCTCATTTCACTGGTCATGCTAATTGTATCATCTTCTTTGAGATCTTCTCTGAACTCTTCTTTAATTGATGAAGATCCTTCTCCTCAATCTGATCGTGTACTCATGCCTCTTAATAGTTGGGGTTTCATAGTGATGTCACCTTCCTCACCAATTTTTATTATATTTTGCTTATCGATCTTTGTAGGGTTGGCAAAGCTAGATATCCATGAACGATCGGTTTTTATCTTTTGAGGATTGGATTTAATCCTCTGGAGCTTTTGCATAGGGGTAGGACTTTCAAATTTTCCTGCTTCTATCATTGTTACCTTAGTCTTTAGGTCTATTGTATTATCTAATTTGTAGATAATTTTTCAAAATATCCTTAATGGATATCCTCCTCTTTTCATATCCATCCCAACTGTTTTTATCTTAAGAGATAAGAAGTTTTTACCAAATTTGTCCTTAAAACTTACATGATATCCCGGTCGGTAGTTAAATCCTACTGACCCATTACATAAATTGGTTTTGATCCCTGTGATAATTTGATTATTAACTTTGATGTGCCTAATATAACAGAGTAAAGCATATAGATCAATGTCTTTGCCAAAATATAATAATGGAGTGATTTGCACTTGGACATGTTAGAAGAAAAACAGATAGAGTTTTAATATTTATAAACCCCAAGTGTAAGGTGTATCGTTGAGTACTTGGGGTGTCATCCGCAGGAAATTGTATTTCCAACTATCAGAGTTCACTAGAGTGTATCAATCTAGGCGAGATCAAAGGCGAAGGAGGGAAAAACTAAACTACGCTAATAAACATAGAAAAAGCGACTTGGAGTTGTGATTTGACTAATGAATGAATCAACTAATCAAGACGAGTCCTAATCTACCCAAACTACATCACGAACTAAAGATGATTAGTTGCACCATCAAAGGCCACCCAAGATCTCTCTCAAGAGTTATGAGCCAGTCTAGTTAGCCTAACTACCTATTTTCATGGGGCTAGCTCAATTAGACCACAAAACTAGCAACCTCGGATCTAACTCGATTCGAATACTATTTTCATGTCTCGAACTCGGCTATTCCCTCTCCCACACTA
>NCQV01063122.1:0-12390 GCA_002740545.1 Lophocereus schottii
TTTCTCTTCTCACTTGGTTTGTTTTGAGTTTGAGTTTGAGTTTGATCACTTTCCGCCCACACATACATCAGGGAAAGACATGGAGCTGGATTTGAACAACATAGGTTCAGCAAGCAAAGTTCAATTACTGAAATAAGTGATTGGGTGAAGAAAAAAGGAGACATAGTGGGTAATCGGGTTGAAGATATCTTTGAGTCCCAAACGCCTCAAAGTGACATTTTGTAGTGGGTAATTGGGTTCTCTCATTTGAAACTAACATGAATTGAAATACACAGTCACCGAAAAATGAATTTACCTTTAGTGGGGATGCAAAGAGATTTGATTTTCTAGCTGTGCATGGTAATGTCTACTATAATACCATATTTGTACCTAAGGCTGCCACTTGCTTGATTGCTTAGTTGCAACTTGCAATCATGGCTCCCTTTTCCTCGTTTTTATTATCTCGTAGCCATCCATGAACCTTCTGACTATAAAAAAAAAAGAAAAAGAAAAAAACTCTTTTGATATGTGCTTTGAAGCTCCCGTACACGTGCACGAGGGTGCGCACACAAAAAAAATAAAGTTGTTATGGGTGATATACAAACAACACAAGCATTGGCACATAGGTTGCTCCTGTATTGTTGGGAGAATTTGTGATTGTAGGAAGCCAGTAAGAACTTTATCAAGTTTGGTTACATGGCAGAATAGGCTTGTGTTGGACCTAATCTGGCGTGTGTGCCCCCTAACTTGCAATTAACGACCTATTAGGTTCACCCCACATAAATTAGTGAAGCAAGCCAACTGGTCGGCTTGTTAAACAACTAAATTGAGCCCAAATACAAATCAAGCTGACCAAATCGAGTTCAAATTGAGCTTTACCTAAGTCGGGTTTGATCGAGTCGAACTTGAGCTTGACAAGGCTTGACTTCTATATATTTTTCTATGTGATTTGAATCTTTGTCAATAATAAATAAGTATCACAATAGGTAGCTTAAAAACACTGAAGATTTTCAATGTGTTTTAAATTTCAAATATCAATATCCAAATTTATAAAACTACCATGCAACCTGGTACTTTAAACGACATGATACGAATTATTTTTTCCTAAAAGAATTAACGAGCTCAATTGGATCAAGTTAGCCAAAATTCTCTGAGCCTAAACTTGTTGCGTTACTAAGCGTACGAGCCGAGCCAAGCTTTAGTCAAATAGAGCTAAAGTCGAATACGGGTTTGCCAAGCAACTTACCTAACAGAACTCTAAAAGAGAGGTCTAGTGGACAGGCGACTTACCTTACGTGACAAAAAGGCGAAACGAGAAAAGCTCATACCCGTATGAACAGTACTAGAGGTCCGTAATAGGCCAAGCCGGCTTTGGATTAAGGTGGGCCTATCACCAAACTGGGATCGGTTGGGTCTTGACAGCCAATTAACAAAGTGTCTTGAGTCAAACTTTTCATTTAAGTAAATGAGTCGCGGTTGACAAAAAATTGACACACTTTTGGTTTGTTATCAAAAATCTCTAAAAAATCTCTAGTAATAAACATAAGCAAGTGTACTATGTAAATTAGTACGATAAGCAATCCAAAATATTCTATCATTGGGGCCCTGTTCTTTTCGTTGGTCCAAATTTATCAACCTCAACCAACTTTAACCTACTTCAACTCAATTCAACTTACATCACGAACTTCAATAAAAAAATACTACTTCAATCAATTTCAATCCACTTTTCACAATTTTAACCAACTTGTACTCATCATATTAAAAAACAAAAAACAACTCACTCCAGCCCACTTTAATCAATCTCAACTAGTTTTACTTATTTACTAACTAATATTTTCCAACGAAAAAAACAGACCCTAGATGGGTCATTAATAGACATATCGGATCAAACCCATTAATATACTCTAGATGGATCGGTCCATTAGTAACCCAACCCTTTATTGACCCTAATTTTATAAATGAATCAATTTGCTTGACCATATAGGAATCTGGCCTATTGACCATCCCTATTTTCGTTATCTAATTTAGTGATCCACTCAAACTGGTTAATCCATTTAACCCAACCCTTCATTAGCACTAATTTTATAAATAGATCAACTTGCTCGACCATTTAGGAATATTGCGTATTGTCCATCCCTTTGTCCAACTTAGTGATCCATGTCACCAACCACCCCACTTAACCCAGCCTACGGCGATTATCAGTTTATCAGTCCCTTTTTCACCCCTTCCCTATTGGTTTTAGGGCCTTCAGTAACTTCTTTTTGGTCTTATAAGGATAAGAGCGAAAGTGAAGTGGGCTAGGAGAGTGCAGCTCGGATGTTTTATAGTCAGAGTGGGGGAGAGCAAGAAAGAGTAAAGAAAAATAAAATAAACACTAAATACTGATAAAATAAAATCTCATGTTGTGCTTGCAATTAATATGCAAAATTTTTAGTAAAAATAATATCCTAACTGAATCAACCTATCCGTCAAGATATTTAATATGCACAATTTTATGATAGTTAAATTAAATAAAATGCTATCCGTGAGCACAGGCAATAAAATAGAGTAGAGTAGAGGCCTCCTGAGTTATAACTATAAAAGAGGAAATCAAAGAATCAAGAATTTCACTCTGACAAATTGAGCACTTCAACGTCCATTATGGACACCTACAAGGTAAAGTGCCAGTTTGGTTGCCGTGCTCCGTATGTGCAGAGGCATCCGGCATGAAAAGATTAGACTTCTACACAACGATTAAAAAAAAAAAAGAAGAAAAAACCAGATGCTGCCACTAAATAAATAATAAATAGGGAGGTCGCACATGCCTCGAAGCTGAAAAGGGAGCATTAGATCTGTAGCCAATTATCCCTCCAAAAGGACACAAATATTAAACCATAGAAAATGCTGCAAGATGACATCCAAAAGCAAGCAGCATTGCTTATGCTAGTCCCATTACACCATCACACTGTTTGACCTTTCTTGCATGGCCGACTTAGCATGGTTAATGTCAAATCATATCCAAAATCCAAAATTCAAAATTCACAGCACAATGCCCAGAAATATGATATGCACAAGGAAGAGTGGCGAGTCCAGGTAGACTTTGCAAGCAGGACCTCAACAAAAGAACATAGAGCTAGAAACATTGTCCTGGAGCCTGGGAAGCTGTGGCACCGGAACTGATCCAGCTGAAGTGACACCGCCATGGCTTGAAGTGGTGTCGGACGTGTCCTCAAACCTCATCCATTGTGTCATTTGGGTGGCAGCCAAATGGGCATAACAAACGGGGGCCACTGCAGGAATAGGAGAAATGCAAGATGAGAGCAACTACTAAGACAATACAACTGATTTGTTCTAAATAGGCATTGAGTTCAAAGCCAATTATGAAGTTCAGGTTTCGTTGTTCGTTAAGCACCATTAGTATTATATTAGATTGGGGCAACATTCAATATTATTTGGTTTGAGTTCGGCAATCTCAATTTGGACCTTGATTTTCTAACAAACAAGTTCAGGTTCTGGCTGTCGTTAGGTACCAGTAGAGTATTAGATTAGATAGCAGAATGATTTGGTTTGAGGTAAGCAGATCTCAGTTTTGGACCCCAGTTTTCTAACAAACAAACGAATAAACAATATTCAATCAATATTGCTTACGCAAACTCAGGTCAATCCAAAAGTTTTGCCTTATTTCATCATGTTTTGTATTGGGTTGCTAGGGTCCAGCTACCGCTTGACCATGGGTTAATATTGCATAGCAGAAAGGATCAAAGGCTTACCAACAGAGATAGCAGTAGTGCTCCTCTGGTACCTGCATGATACCCAAAGGGGAAGTATGATCACAATCAGATTGAATCAATAATCATGTAATAGGAAAACCCTCAGTGTCTGCAGAGTGAACTTACACATAAGAGAGCGAATGAACAAGTTCCTGGAGATCATCAGGAGAAAATCCAATCTCATCCATCAAAACATGGTAGTGGGTAGGCCTTGTTGTACCCTAAAAAGCAATAAAAGGAACCCAAAAGAGAGAGAGAGAGTAGTAGTATCAAATTACTTAAATACAGCGGTTACAGTCCTTCATATAGACTCAACGCAAATACACAATGCATCAATGCATGAGATTATCATAAGAACATAAGACCTATGCCCTTTCGAACTGAACTTAAGACTACAAATCAATGGATGACATTTCAAAACAGTCAAAAACATAAACATCAAAAGTCACTTACAATCATTCCAGCCTGAGCACAAAGGTAAAAATCATAATTCCTTGGATGGCAGACCTTGTTGTCAATTATGGTCCCTTCATAGAACAGAACACCAAAAGGGGGGAAATGAAAATGAGAACCTTAAAGGAATGGCGGGAAGGCAGCTAGTGAAACAGGCCCATACCTGGAGGGACATTGTCAGGGCCACCATTCTGGAAGAACTTTGTATGGTGATTCTTCTGTGCAACAATCACCGTGAACTTCGGGTTCCACTTCTCATCCAAGAATTTACATGCCTGAATGTTAGAAGCATTTAAGAAGTTGACTAAGCAAAGAAGGTTACAATTTGGAGCTAGAATGTGGATAGAAAAATTTTAGAAGCAGATAACCTCGATAATTTTGTCCAATTCAATATTCAACACTTGATTAAATTGACTTTCGCTTACTCCATCCCTGCATTGATGAAAGCGCTGTTGACAAATCATGTTGTAGTTATGTACAGCAGTACCAGCAGAGAGTAAGCGTACCTGAAAATGATAATATGCTCTGGCTTTCTTTTCCCTGAACTACCATAGAAATCAAGAAGCAGCTCCCTGACATCAGAAAATCCATAACTCACTCATGCATCAAAAGCCAAGCCTCACAAGATGCCACCATTAATCAAGCACCAAGCAAAACTAATTCCCTAAAAAAGTTAAAACACACCTAATAATGCCATCATCTTCGGTGTCGGAGACAGGCTTAAACAAGTTGTCAATCATCTCTACCTTTGGAGATTGTGTCCTCACAGATGCCCTGTATCGAGAAATCAAGGGCCACTGTCTGGAGCTGACAACCTACACACGGCAACAAAAGAATTAATGCAAAGATTTCTGAACTTATGTCCGACCAACTTCTGTTTCCACATTTTGAGGAAAGGAGGGGAAGTTGTTATTTGGGCAAGTCATAGGTTGAGAGTTACAGCAGCAATAGAAGGCACATCAGAATGCCCAGGTGATCCATGAGACACGTCCATCCCAAGAATGATCGTGGGAACTTTAGAGACCAGAGGTATCGAAGGTGAATGTTCAACAGACAACATGGAGTTCAGGCCTCCAAGCTGCATGAGCAAAAGCGGAAGAATTAGAACGCCAATCTGATTCTAAAGAAGTAAAACCTTCAGCGCAGAAGAATGTCCATTCCTCAACCACCTCAAAGTTTTCAAGCCCATACCTTGGCATTGATCTTTAACAGCACATTAGTAAGATATTGATCATTCACTCTGGTAGGTGACATACACTGTGTAACTATTCCAAAGTCTGAGAGATTCTTCTTCTTCCAGGGACCTAAATGATAAGAAAACAATATTGGCATATCACTTAGGAGAAAATAAAGTACAAAGAAAAGAGAAATCCGGATATTACCATAGAGATCAGAGTTCTTCCTCTCTGGAAGAAGGCAAAGAAGGAACTTAGGAGCCCCAGGAAGTTTTGATTGAACATTCTCAAACATCTTCTCCACTCTAACAACAGGTGGTGCGCGTCTGTTTTGTGGGTTCTCATCAAAGACATCAAATGGTGCTTCAATTCCCTAAGACAACAATGAACAAAGCATGAGAAAAACAATGTTTTCCATAAGTATATAAAAAGAACGACCACCTGGACATCAAATAAGGAAACCAGAAAGCATAACACTCCCTACAATGCCTTTCATTTCAGCACATTTCATCAAATCTCTAACTAGATTCCTCGTATCACATCGTGCGGAGAAGTTCACCACTGCCCAGCGCTCTATCTTAGCAGGCTCAACAAGTTTCTGCACAAGCAGATAGTGTGAGTGAAGCAACAATGAACCTCTAAGCCATCCAATGATAGAGAACAACCTTGTTATTGAAATTCCAGCGCCCGTTACGTGGGAAAAAGTCATCTCCATTTCCAACTTTCAGCTACGGCCAAAATGATAAAGAGTCAAATCTTTGTTTTGGAGATCGGCAGAGAAGTAAGTACAGAAGTATCTTCTTAATGGCAGCCAAAACAAGAAAGATGAAATATTTTGGCAAGACACAACCCAATAACAATGATAAGTGACATACCTTAGGTGCTGGAAGAACACGGCCATCAATTTGAGTGAAGCTATTACTGATTGAGATTCCACAAGAATGAAGCATAGGCTCAGCATCATAATTACTCACCTTCAGGGCCTGCAGGAAGTCCAGACCAAACAAGTTAACACTTGAAGTATAACATGACCCAAATGTTTCTGTTAAAGAGCCCCCGGCACCTACATGGGACAGCACGATCATCCTTTCCTGGGGTTTCTGTCTAGACTTCTCCACCAGTGATGCTCGCTGAAGGTTGGTTAAAGCCTTCGTGTAGCGTTGCAGTGAAACTAATTCACAAAGCTACAGAAGAAACAAAGTACATATAACATGTTATAACCAGCAGAAAGCTTACGTAATCAATGTGTCATCAAAACACCAATGGAAACCACCTCTATAGGGAAGAATGTCGGCTTCTTGGGCTTCCCAACATTGATGCATGGTAAGTCAGCTGAGTACCGCAACTCTATATTGCGATGATTGACAAAGTAGTCATAAACTGTAACTTCTGCAGTCTGGAAGTCACCATCCTCATTTCTCTCTTTTTGCTTCAGCAAAAATCTATGTTGTATTAAAAAAAATATATTGTAAACAATCCAGTTATATTAGGAGGGTTTCATGAGGGGTTAGAGAGAACAGCCAAATAAGATTGTCAAGCAAGTGAGGGAAATATACATTTGCTCCCGGCATGGTTTCTCACTGACGCCAGTTATTTTGTACTCCTGGTTTGACGTAGTAGTTTTGATTCTCAAATTCTTCAACATACGTTTAGCCTGTCAAACCATCCTTAAGAATGTTAGATGCAAGTTTCATTGCAACAAAAATCATATCCAGTGCAGTAAATAGCACTTACTTTTGCCCAGTCAATGGAATATGGATCTCTCACATTTTGATTAGCAATCAAAAAATCAACTACCGGCCCTGGCTGAACTATCATAGTTGTTGACACATCTATAAAACATTGCAATAGAATTAGCTGTATGAACAAATGTCGTCCAGGAGTTTAGTGCTTAAGCATTCTACGAACCAATATTCAGTGACAAGCCAGACTCGGTTCCCCGGAAGCTAGAGTGAAAACCCCGGCAGCCCAGGACACCACCTCCTATATCTGTAAAGTTCTTTGCATCATTATGAAAAAATGATTGTCGTACCAACAGGCAGCCCCTGCAGTAAACAATATGTGTGAAGAAGAGAATAGATAAAGACAGAGTTGAATACAGACGTCTTGATTTAATTCTTACTGCTTAGCAGCATGCTGCCTCAATATTATATCAAGAACTCGAAGAGCTTCTTGACTGTTCTCATTTTCCTGGCCACGTAATACATTAGTTATAGCCTGCATCGGAATTTTGGCTGCAAAACTTAGTTCAACTTTGAATGTCTTAGACTGATAGGGTCGTCGCAACCTCTTGCAGTCATTCTCATTCGGGCTCCCATGGCCAGCAGGGCTAGCATTACCATTATTCCTGCATTCAAAATCAAAGCCTAACCAAAAAGAAATTACTATAAACTAAGCGCCAAAAAGAAACAAAAAAATTAGACATCCTCCACAACACTTTACCGAGCTGAAACAACATCCTCCAGAACTACGGTGAACTCCAGCTTATTATGAGGAAGTGCCCCAACAGTGAACAGGCTCTTTTCTCCATCGTATGCAAAATCTTTCCCAGCAAGCTCAGTATCATACGTTTCATGCACCCTATCAATCACCTTTCTACCAATGCCTTTGCCATCAACAGGACGACCATCTTCGTACATAACATTGACCTGGAAAGGAAATATGAAAAGCCAATCAATCAGAGTTTTGGATATCATAGTCGTTGATAAAGCATTACAGAGGAGACATGACATACACTGTAGTGGGAAAAATGTCCATCTACATTCGAAATGTTAACTTTGAAATGGTTGCTAAGGAGCTGAATCTTTTGGCCCCTTGTACCTAGGCCACGTCTGCCCATAGGCACACGCTTCTTCTTAGGGGTCTCTGGTTCTGCTTTAACTGGGACAACATTCGGAGGAATCTCCGCTGGAGGGGGAGGGGGAGGTGGAGGTGGCAACGCATCTGCTGATCCATTCCCATCGTTGGGATCCATCTTTCACTACAAAAGAAAAAAAAAAGTCCAGACGCACGTCAGCTACTTAAATTACATAATTCTATCGTCATACTACAAACATTATCAAAGTTTATGTGGGGTTGAGTTGCCACACATTATGAAACTTTACAATACAAACTCCTCAAAACACAGAGGAGGTCATTAAAGATAAGGAGACCATGGAAGAGTGCATTGCCTCCAGAATTCTTCCTCCATCACCGGTTGAAGCATTGCTATTTATACGAAAATGAGAACCAATTCTATCCTATGTCGAGAAAAAGCTACTCAAAGTTCCATCAGAGAAAGCAGCACATTCTGTAACTTAAATTCAGGCAAGACTACAACATAAATTGAATCAACGACCCAGAAGCACAATTCAGTTCACGAGCAGTTGATGGGAAAAATAGCAGAGAGAAATCATATTACTCCAATCCTAATAACAACAGTTGCAGGAGTCCTCAAAGCCCACGAAGACAATCGTAGTAGCTTAATAACATGCAAGTGGCGAACACATGCATTATGGGCCAAAAGTACCAGAACCAAGTTACGAACACATACAATACAAGTTAACACTAAGGCCTTTATCATAAGGCCAGTACCTTGAAGAGATCAACAAAACTTTAAACTAAGCAAAACCCACAAGTCATATTATATATACACAGTAATAAGACTCAAAGTTGAAAACTGAAACATGAGCTTGCAGTCATCTCATAGGAATTCCATAGAACATAAAGTACTTCAAAATAAAGCCTGACTTTAACTTACCAAAAGGAAGATCTGAAACTTGCTGGCAAATCAGATTCAAGATGAACAAAAGAACACACATCAGTGGCATGCAATCCTAAACAAACACCGAATATCAAAGAAAATGGCCAAAACCGATAGCTAATGCTGCTTATATCTCCTTTCGCACTACAACTCCTGTGAAATGCAAAGGCAGAGTTTAAAACGACAAAATGCCGTCAAATCACAGCAACCGTTCCCCAAAACATTTTAAGCGAAGCCCAACAAAGAACACAATTTTAGAAACGGAACACAAAACAGGAAAAAGCAACAACGAAACTCAATACACATCATAGAAACACGAGAAACAAGAGCAACAACAATGCAATCTAAAAAGACACATGAGAGACGAAAGCAGCAATGCCATCTAAAAGACACCATCAAAAAGAAATGGAAATCCGGGAGAGACAACGAAACTCAACAGAATTCTCGCAAACCCACCAACGAAAACAAGAAAATAATAGCGGCATTCTTCAAAATCAACGGAAAAAAGATTCAACGCAAAATCATTAAAAGGAGTGCAAAGCACAAAATCGGGAAATTCTACACAAATCAACGGCGACAGACGAAAATCACATCTGCATTGTATAAAGTCGGCCGAAAAGGACTTGCAAGTCAATCCAAACGCGAAATATGGACCCAAAGTATTAACAGTCTACACAATAGAACAAGGATTATTAATCACACAAAATTAGCAAGAGCAACACGGACTAGGCTTTTACACTCACCGCGAGAGCAGTAGAGTGATGACAGCAGTGAAGAAGGATCGTATTCCTAGGTTTACGAAAAAGCCACAACCCTGCCTACCAACACAACCATAAAATGGAGGCCAGAGTTGGAGAGAGAATGTGTGATCTCAGCAATCAAAGCAATGCGATTCAAGTTCCCACAGAAGAGAGAGAGAGAGAGAGATGAGAGGTTTCCATATATTCCGGTGATCAGTTCTATCACAGTACACAATCTTTCGAAATCCCTACCCAGCCTTCTTACTTGGTCACGCATCTTTCTTTAACGGAAGAATTGACGCCGTTTTTGCCGCATTCCGTATTTGCCATCCCTTGTCGCAGCGTAATTGGGAATCGACCATTTGGCCTGAGAGCTTAGGCCTTTCTATTGCTGGGAAAAAATGACAGCAATGGGGGTATTAGTGGTATTTTCATTAAGACGCCAACTAAAAGGACAGCGACGACGGCGTGATTCGATGGCAATTTTCAGTTATTTCTGACTGTGAGCGTGCCATTTGGAGGTCTTACATCTTTTTTTCTATTCTTTTTAGGACTTATGAATATAGAGTCATTCTATACACAGTATTTGATGAAATAGATCTTTAGAACATATTAATCTGACCTCATGTTTTACACAAAGTATATTTGAATAGATATTTTATAGATATGTTATTGAAATAATAAGCGAATAGTTATGTTATACATGATTAGTATTATAATTTAGGGAACATAATGGAAAAACTCAATGGAAAAGCTAAGTATACAACAATTTCATGCATAACCAATGAAATTAACAATTGAAAACTATATGATTATGAAAAAAATCTATATAAGTATGATAGAGATAGTAGATAGTGAATTTGTTACAAAACACACTAAATTGGGTAATAATAAGTCAATCTATGACGCCAATAATGAAAAATTCACCTCCTTCTTTTGTTGATAAGCAAAAATTTGTGAAGTCGTTAATTGTCTAATTAAGTTATATAGAAACTATTTTGAAGTCCGTTTAGTTTGAATTTCGCATGTAACACAAATAAAATTTGTCTTTAAACGAAAATCATTTGAACATTATATTTATGCTAATATATAACTTTTTTAGCTATTTATTAAAGTAGCACATTAGGGGGTCTAATATAATTATGTATTTATAGTTTGTACATTTGGTTTTCATGTCAGCTCAATTATTTCATGGGTTTCGATATAAACTTCCCATACCCTTATATTGTCTTGCAAGAAATGAGTTGAGTTTAGATTTGTGGGTTGAGATATTTCTTTAGTTTGAAGTGTTATGGCGATTTGGAACATTTTATTTTAAACTATAAAAAATTAATTATAATTTTAGGTGTTTTATGAAGAGAATTTGAGTATTGGATTTGTACGGTTTAAAAGAAAACAATAATTATTTCCTTTTTTCTTGTTGTTGAATAGATTATATTTTGGTCAATATATTTGAAACGTTAAAAAATTAATTATATTTTTAAGATTTACAAGAATTAAATTTAATTATAAGATATATATACTTTGAAAGAAAAATAAAAATATTTCGTTTATTTCCTTCTATTAAATAGATTATATTAAATGTGACAGAAATTCAGTTTCACGGGCCTAATATAATGATCGTATTTTATTTTTAATTTTTTTATATTTCACTTCAACCCTTACAATATGTTATATTATGCTTACAATATATAATTTTGAGCATAACCCTTTCATATATATGATTATAATTAATATTAACTATGTTATCAAATTTAAAGAGAAAGATAACAACGACGATAACGGCAATGACGACAACAATAACAATAGTAATAACGGAAATAATCATGGAAATCATATTTATATTTCTATTATATCTAATAATACATACTCAAATGTATATTTGTATCGAAAAAGACAAAATAATAACAATCATGGAAATAAAAAATGTTTATTATTCCTATATAAATGTGCATATTATATTATATATTAATAATAAGGTGGCACATAAGGTTTTGCGGCTTGTTCGGTAATTATAATTCGGTTTTCTTAAGTTAAAACTTCTAAAATATGAACTTATTTTATGAAAATGAAATAATAAAAATTTTTATGCCTATTATAATCTCTTAATCCCTCTTTGATAGTTAGATGATTATAGTTAATATTGACTATATTATTAAATTCAAAGAGGAAGATAGCATCACCGACAATGATAATGACGATAATAACAACAATAGTAATAATGAAAATAATCATGACAATCATATTTATTTTCTATTATCTCTAATAATACATGCTCAAATTTATATTTGTATCAAAAAATACAAAATATTAATAATAATCATGAAAATCAAAAATGTTGATTATTTCTTTATAATTATGTATATTATATTATGTGTTAATAATAAGGTGTCACATAAGGTTTTGTGGCTTATTTAGTAACTATAATTTGGTTTCTTTAAGTTAAATCTTCTAAAACATGAACGTATTCTATAATAATGAACTAATGAAAATTTTTATATCTATTATAATATCTTAATCTCTCTTTGATAATTAGATGCTCATAACTAATA
>NCQV01063129.1:0-14188 GCA_002740545.1 Lophocereus schottii
ATACATACATACATATATACAAATACTTATGCAGCTTCTTACTGCTTCTTACATCCTGTTACAACTCCTTATATCCTTAACATAGTCCTTGTATCTTCTCACATCTTATTACATCTCCTTACGTCTTCTTACATCCCATATAGATTTTCTACAACATTCATTTATTTTAATTATTTTTTTAATTGTGCTATAATATACAAATTTGTAAGTATCTTGTGAACACAACATTTACATAAATATAAAAGCATAATATAACCACGTAAATTATATTTGAACTTTGAAATGAACAATATATGTTATTATAGATGGAATAAGTGACCATACTTTTAAAATTCTTCTGTTCATATTTAAGTCTGAAGCATAAATAAAAATATATGCGACAAAAGTACTACAACTAATATAAAGGTGGGTAGGTTTCTTTAGGGAAAGTAGAAAGTAGGTAAGCAAAAGTAGTGTTGGGCATTAAAATTTCAACGGCCTCCCGCCAGCCCGTTTAAGTTGTCATCTTTTTTTTTTTGATTTTGGAAGGTAATATTTAATTCTTGGTTGTTTAATATAACAATACAATTTTTGTATTTTAAGCGTTGCTTAATAATGTTTTAAGGGTTTATTTATAAAATTTCTTAGTAACAGTATTGACCATGCATTTGCACTTAAAATTGTTTACTTAAAATATGATTTTATTTTAAGAATTGTATTCAAGTTTGTAAAAAAAATTTGTTTTTTTTTTTATACTTTGCTTATTGGAACAAACTAATATAAATGTAAAAAATACTTTAGTGTATGAAATTTTCTTGACGAAAGTTAAGGGATTTAATATATTTTATTGTTATGTAACTAATTCAGTTAATAGTTCATTTTTTCATATGCTTATTGTTTTAATATTATTGTTTCTCATCCAAAACGTTCTTTGTAAAACAAACATATTTTACTTCAATTATATTAAGAAATATTTTGTTTACTGAAGGTATCAAATTTTAGTCGTAAATATGACTAATATATCATAGTTGTCACAAGTTATACTATACAACTCTTCAATAATTCAACAGCTCCTTATATCCATTATTACAGCTCCTTACATCATCTCACAGCTCCTTACATCTTCTCACAACTCTTTACATTTTCTTACAACTTCTTATAGCTCTTTGCAGCTCCTTACAGTTCCTTACATTTTCTTACAGCTTATAGCTGCATCTTATCGCGAAGTAGAGCAAACCTATTTGTATACTTATACATATACATCAATACATACATACATACATATGTGCATATATATACATGCATACGCACGTATATACAAATATATTGCCAATGCACAAGCTCCTTTTATTCAATTTTCACTGTTTGAGGAGGGTGAAGAATTTGAGAGTGCAAGTGAGTCAGATATGAACATAACTGATATTGAGCATCATGATTTTGATGATTCAAAAGGTATTTGTGCACAAGAGTCATGTCAAGACGAAGTTAGACCCATAAAGTTGGAATATATCAATGATCATTTTTTTGTAGATTATGAATCCTTTTGGGGTGCGTTTGATATCAATGAAGGTCTAGATATAGACTTCTACATTAAACATGAGTCATTTTCTTTTGAGCCCATACTTACTGACCATCTTTTTGTGCTCTCTAAGTCTACTTTTCCTCAGTTTAAGACTTTTGTTCCTAAGAAATTGATTCAGGATAGGTTCTTAAGCATATTGAAATAATGAGGCTTGTGGACTTAGGACCCATTGATTTGCCTAGATAGCTTCTTCATGATTGTGAAATTTCTACACTGATGACCTATTTGGTGGCTAATTTTGAGTACACATGTCTGTCTCATAGTTGGGCCTAACAATTTGATAAGTTGAAATGGCCTCTTAATTGTGTTGTATTGATGTGATGGATGTACTCTTTGTAGATCTAATTCTCTGATTTGTACTGCATTTATTTATTTTTTAGAGTTTTTCTTATTTGTCTAATAAGGTACTATGTGCACTAATGAGTTATGATTTGAGTAGTAGATTTTCGAAGACTATAGCTTAGGTGTAAATTTGCACCTAATCTTGTATAATCGTCTCTCTCTATCTTCTCTTTTTATTTTGTTTTTTGTTGTATATATTTATTGCTTTATTTTATTTTTATTATTTTGTTTTTCAATTTAGAGTTTTATCGATTTTCTTTTTGATCTCATTTTTGTTTTTGCATAATTGTTTATCTTTTTAGTTGTTTTTTATGTTTCTTTTAACTCCTGATAAGGACAATGTGTAATTTAGGTGTAAAGATGGGGAAACTATGTTTCGAAAAAGATGTAAAAATTAAAAAAAAATTTTAAAAATTGTAAAAAGAACTAAAAAATTTTGAAAATTCAAAATGATTTTTTATTTTCTTTTAGGGAAATATGTCATATTCTAATTAACTATGTTCTTTTGTGCCTTAGTTATTAGGCTGCACGTAGATATGGTGTACATGATGGCACTTACTCTGAAGTGTGATGTTGATGTCCAATCCTAATCCCTGAAATTTCTCAAGCAAGCTGTCTTGACTTTGATAGATGAACCTGTAAGATTTTGAGCCTTAAAGACTAATCATTATTTTTAGTCTCATATTTTTCTTTCATGTGTGTCTTACTATGATTATCTTCAAAATCACATTTAGCATGTGTATTACGGTAATATGATAGAGACCTTCATTTGTTTTGTGAGCTACATAAGCTAAATTGCCACCTTGAGTTAAATGTTTTACCCTTTGCTAACCCTTTGAGCTTTGATCGTTTTCATTTGATATGTACCCTTTCATTTAGCCCTTAGCCAAAACACATTTTATATACCTAAGATTAGTAAAGCAACACTTCAATATTTGATGGGCAGCTTTTTGGTGATTATGCACTCTAGCAGAAGTACAAGTAGGGTGGTTTAATCCACGGAAGTGATTATAGTGGTCGCCACCAGATGGCAACTGTCACAATTGAGCAATTCTAAGTCGTATATGTATACTATCTGTCTTAACCTTTTTTTTTAAACATCTAATCAGAGTAAACTATATTTCAAAAATAAAACTTAAAGAAACATACGTATTCCCAATTCCCCAGTCCCTTCTTAATTACTATTCGACCACCCTTCGCCCTCTCCTAAATGCCTTATTGCCCGCCATAGCATCTGGCCAAACCTTGCACACCCTCCATGTATTCCGATGACCCCTTAGCATTTTTGTCTCTCTTTTGTGACTCTTGCTATGAATCTACTACTACTGTGATGAGATTTTTTTTCCACTGATGACGTTCATGTTACTAAAGACCTCAACTTCATCATCACCAATTCAGCATCAACCTCATTAAAAGCATTTTGAAGAAAGCCTTCATCAAATTTTACATATTTTTAAGATTAGTGATAATTTAAAATCAGGGCAAGTGATAGGCAGAGGAGACTGTCTAGTTACCTGGAAAAATGGAACGGAATAGCTTAAGCTGGAAAACACCATAGGTGGCTGAGAAAATGGGGTTGACAACTTCGGATACATTTTTATCAAATTGGTGGATGGGGTTGGGACTTTGTTGCTAGAAACCATGGAGGTAAATGGATTTTTGTGATTGGAGTGTGGGGTGGAAGAGAACAAACATTAGGAGGAGTGTTGCTTAGTCTCTTTTTAGTTTATTTTAATCTTTTTGCAACTTTCACTTTATTTTAGGGCAATGTAATTTATCACATCTAAAAAATTTTTCATGTAATTATTATTATTCTAAGATATAAGTTTTTAAAAAATATAAAGTTAAAGGTTGAAGAAAAAAATATATGGTTTAAATTTATTATAAACACATGTATCGCTATAGTTATTTTAATATCGATGGTTGTGATACAGCGATGATCATTATAACTTTTTGCTTAATTTATTTTCTTCGTTTTCATTTCATTTGATTTTAGATCTATTTTTTTAAGCTTAACAATTGGTATAGTTACGTTTTTGATTCATAATTTCTAGTTTTGATCGGAATTGCAACTAATTTTGGTTTGAATTTGGTTTGTTTCATTCAAATTTGGCTCCCCTACTTCTAAGCACTTATTTAGATCTGAATTTGGAGTCTAGGTTTCAAAGTTGCAATGTTGTGTTTGAAAATGGTGTTTTGAATCCGGGTGTAGAACTGGCTGGATCTTGGACGTTTGAATTGTTATCTTATTTCTGTATCATTCGTTTCTCGCTCTTTATCTGCCCCTGTTTTGATTTTTTTTGTTTTTTGGTGTACAATTTGGACTCCGCTTGCTGTTTCCATTAGTTCTGACTAGGGTGTTCAAACCATCTTCTGATATGCATAATCTTGTTTCACTAATATGTGTGGCTATTCCAAAGTTTGTTACTATTTTAGTTGTTGCCCAACTCACAAGTTTGAGCACAGATTTGATGGTTCTATTGCTTAAATATGATGATTGAAATTAGCATCTTTCATTTATCTAAGTTTGGTATGTTTCTGGAACTCCCTGAAATGATTCACACCCTAATTTGTGTTTACTCTATACTAATTAATTGATTGCTGAAGATTTGTAGTTGAATAAAATTTACCCTTTTAATATGGAAGGATACATAGTGTAGGAATAGTGAGTAGACCAAACTTCAATCCCATCCCTGTGGATCGACCCTCAAGTACTATAATAAAAGTCGTACACTTATTGTTTAAACTTCATCTTTATAAAAATCACAACATACTAACTTTTATATTGCTTTGTATACTTGGGAAAAAGGAAATTAAGGATCTTTGCTTTACCAAGCACTTAAATCGAGGTAGACACTATGAACTATAAATCAAAGAAAATTAGTTGGTTCACTTTTCATTTCATGCTATCATGGTTCTTATCTACAATTATATTCTCTTTTCATGGGATTTTCTTATTTCTTTTAGCACATCAATAAGCCTATGTCCACAAAAACGTTATTACAGAATATACTGCTTCTTGTAGTTTTGATTCTCTTGTAAAATGACTTGTTAATAAGTGGTCCCTAAAAATGTTCTTCATGCTATGTGCCTCATTAATAAAAGCATGACCATATGAAAATTACCTTTTGCATGGAACCGAAACACAGAAGTCCTAATAGATTCATCTAATAGAGGTCGCTATTGAAGCGGATGGTCTAATAGTGGTTTCCACCGTCTATTAGATCACTTCTTCACCACCGAATCTATTCTCATAGTTTATTAGCCATGGAGTCGTTTCTTTAATCCCCATTTGGGAATCTCGAAAATTATAATCCTGTAAGCGAAAAAAACACTTCTTCTTGAAAGTTAGATTTTACATCCCTTAGTTGTCCCTTTATTTTAAAGGATTTGGTTTAAAGGAGTTAGGTATTTTCTATGGAATTTTTGGTTTGTACATTTCCTTTGAAAATGTGCTGATGACACTATAAGATTAAAGCACCATTCCATCCTACTACATTTCATCATGGATCATCACGGTGAGAAAGCCATCACGGTGAGAAAGCCAACTTGATACGTCCCTCTCAAAAGTGGGTGGACCACTAGGCAGAGAAAGGAAAGCCAGCTGAGCCTCGACAAGCCCCAACTCCTTTCCCTCAGGAAACCATTGGTCCTTGTGCGTTTAGATCACTGTCTATTTTCTGAAATAAGAATTTCTCATATGAGGATATCAATGGCATATATTTTTTCAAGTCATGTAATACATTTTTCATTGATTGTATAATTAACAGGATAAGGTAATTTGTCATGAAACATATCAAGGTTGGTTTCAATTATACGTAGTTTGGTAGTAATATTAGAAAAATTCAATACTATAATTTTCTAGGCACCTCATGTCCTAGAGCTCTATATTATTAATTTTCTTCCATTCTCAGGCTGTTTCCTTAAAATCAAGATTAGCTCCAACAAATTCAGTTTCAGTTTCCTTATATGATTTTTTTATCATTTTAACACGGCAGCTGATGTTTTTATCATTTTAACACATTCTTACCTTCCTCATTTAATGAGCTTCATCAGGTAGCTAAAATGCTAGGAAACGCATGTAAGCTATAATTTATAAAATTTCCAGCATTTTATATAGAATTCAAATTCAAAATATTGTTTATACCTCTCTTCCAATGTTCAAATTTTACTTTTCTATTATTAGTCTCATCATTCTTAACACATCAAAAGTTGTGCTACATGTCATTTGGCCAAAAGTCATGTCCTTCTACAAGGCTTGTATTTATTCCTATTTCTCAAGCAAGTTAGGAAGATGTCAGCCTTGACTTCATGACTGGCCTCCCTAGAACTTAAAGAAGCAATGATTCTATCATGGGAGCTGTTGGCTGATTTTCTAAGATGGCTCTTTTTTTTTTTTCATTACCGCACCTACGAAGTTTAGCTGGGAGACTGACAAGAGAGCATGGGAAATTAAGGAGCTTCATCTTGAAGTCAAGGAAAGGATAGAAGAGTTAACTAAGGAAGCTAAATCACCATCTAAGAGGCATAGGAAAGATGTGCAGAAATCTTTCATAAATTCACATAAGAAATGAGAGATTTCCTAGCAAAAGGAATTGCAAATTGGTACTCAAGTCAGATGGCCCATTTAAAGTCATGGAGAGGATTAGTGCCGATTCTTAGGAGGTTGAGCTCCCGAAAGAGTATGGTGTTTCAACTACATTCAATGTTACTGATCGCAGTCCATATTTTGATGATGATAATGAGCTACCAAGTTTGAGGATAAACTCTTTTGAAAAAAATGTAAGCCTGTGGGAATAAATGTATAGGCAATATCAAAGAAGACTCCAAAGACTGTATACGCCACTAGGAAGCTAAAGCAATTATAGCTTTGATTAAGGGATGCCTTCAATAGGTCGTAGTCACTCATATTGATACATCCACTTCCTTACCTAGACTTCTTATTTTGACCACTTAAGCTCTAGTTAAGGGAAACGCCTACTAATTTCCTTCATTGTATTTTAGCATGTTTCAAGCCTAATAAATTTAGTTTCAACATTTTATAAACTTAAGAATGTCACCAAACTGGTGAACGTTTTCATCATTGTAATCTAGATTATAATCCAATATAGTCTTAAATTAAAGGCAATTTTATGGGGTTTAAAGCTTATAGTTGTTAAGTGACTTAAGGTCATACAAATGAGCCTAAATGTTTATCAAATGCATACCAAAAGTTTGGCAATAAGCACCTTTAGAAGCTCCTTTTATCAGCTAAATTCTGGAAGAAAGTCTCTTTTATCCACCTTGTACTTTGATGTTGCAGTCTGAAGTTTGATAAATCCATCTGTAAGTTGCATTCATTGGCTCATGTGGGAGTTACCTAATGTATTAGACTGGGCTTTCATGCTAAGCTTAATTGACATTCACTTAGTCACTTATCTAAGTAGAATAGTTGTCACCTTGTCATTTGTTCTTGTCTAATTTGATTATAATCATCCTAAGCCAACTTGCGTTTTCCACTAGCAATTTGATCTACATTTGACCCTTGGATTTCATAAGAGAGAAGGCCATATATAAGCCTCTCTCAGCCTGAAAGCAACTAAGTTCATGACTTTTAATGCAAATTGTGTTTTAAAGCTTAAAACTCTTTCTAGATTCCTTATGGTTGTGCCTTGAGTTGGTTACTCAAGTGGTGATACACTAGGTCAATTTTACTTACTCAGGTTGTGTTTCCATAAGCTAAATGGTCTAAAGTGACTCCCAAAGTTAGATCAAATGTAGTGTTTCTATATTACTTGCTCTCTCTCTTGATTATCCAATTTAGCTGCTTGTTATTCTATTGCTTGATTGTGATATGTTAGTGTGTGTTGGTTTTTGACTTCCTTGTCATTTAAGTGAGACCTAATTCCATCACCAAAGGAGAAGTTGGTTGTTCATCTCATAGGAACATATCTAAGTCTCATAAAGGAGTATTTCTTCTCTATTATTTACCTAACTCTTAGGGTTTTGGAATTACATTGTTTGTCTATAATGGGTTCTTCACTAGTTTTATCAATTTCTCTTTCAGCAAACCATTTTGCTATGTTTTTTTATCCAATTTTCTCTTGGTTTCTTCTAACGGGGTAATGATGTTTATTTATCAATATATTTCTTCTCCTACAAGGACATTATTTGTCTCTTCATTATCATCACTCAATACCCTTTTTTTCTCTAATATTGCATCCATCCTCTTATTTAGCTCCTTTGAATCAAACATAGTTTCCCACTTCTCTGGATTGTGCAGCTTATATTCCATGTTCCGTCTCTTATTCTTTTTCTAATTTCCTATTTTTTAGTGATTTTTCATACTATTTTTCAACTACTTTTTCCATTTTGATATCTTGTAAAGAAAAAAAATTTTCATTTTTAGGTATTTGAAAAAACATTTATGCTGAAATAGAGTATTGATATCCGGATTACCACTATGTCTAACTTTGTTGATTAATAAAAGATAGATTAATGGTAGTTGCTTCTTTACCTCCTTCAATATTAGTTTTTTGTAATTCTAATTTCAATTCTAAAACTATATCATTGACACAGTTTAATCAAGGTGCTAACGAAGTAGATCCCTCTATGGCATGCATAATGTTAATAATTTGGAGAAAGAAAAGTAGATGATGATTCAAGCATTAAATGCAATTCTTCTTCTTCTTCTTCTTCTTCTTCTTCTTCTTCTTCTTCTTCTTCTTCTTCTTGCTATTGCTGTTGTTCTTATCATTATTACTACTACTACTACTACTACTACTACTACTACTATTGTTGTTATTATCGTTGTTGTTGTTATCATCAAGTGGCTGTGATATTAGTCAAAAAGGGCCCTCTAACAATACAAAAGCAAAAAATACCATAACCACAATATATAAATGGTCAAAACTAGTTTCTTTCTAAGAAGTGGGATTAAAATATGCAACTATGAAAAGTTTAGGACACGAAATGTGAAATGAAATAATTAATTGTCCCCCTTAAAAAATAGAGTTAACATAAAGAATAAGGCCTTTTGATTTAGTTTCAAAAAACAAAGACCCTAGAAATGGATTTCACAAAATAAAGGATGACTTTCTATAATTAATATAATTTAAATTGTACAAGGCAATTTTCTGTCATTCTAAGGAACACATCTTCTATAATTTTTAGTTAGCTCACTGGCATGTTCACATTAGGTGACTATCTGCAAAGCTTTGTTATATCCAAATCAAATTTAGATCCCATTTCAATTTCACAAATGTAATAGGCTCCAATCCAGCACTTACAAATTTAATATCTCCAATCACCTAGCTTCACCATATACAAAAGGATTCCTATTACTATAGATCATTGCAATCCATAGCATAATACGTTAGCTAGATTCCCCTTCAATATCCACATTGCCTAACTAAGTTTTCTATGTTCCTTGCTATGGTAATTCCAACTCCTACTTGGATATTTCTTAAATGTGTTGTAGATTACCTTCTTAATATGCCTTTTTTGGTATTCTTTTTTCGGTTCTATGGGTGGTTTTCTCAAACTAGTTCAGTTGGTTCTTCTATATGTGCTTTCGTAAAATCAAAAACCGGTTGTGATTTTCTGCAAGCACACGGTTTATCACTGTAACACTTGAGGGCGTTGTCCTCAGGGACGGGTTGAGACACTTAGATTGCTAATGGCCTAGACCCGCACATATTAAAGACCAAATTTATGAAGCAAATCATTTAATTTTGATGAAACGAGACTAAAAGGGTAAACTACTTTATTAAGAGCTAACTGTTTCAATCAATTCAAACTTCAAACCTGCTATTACCAAGATAACAATTATATGAACAAGTTTAATTCCCTTACTAGTCATCTAAGTTCACAAAAATCTAAAGAACCCCAACAATCTAAGTCTTTAAAATAAATTGTTAAAACAAATGTAAAAGGAAATTTGGATTCCACACATAACCAAATTCAGTGACTGTAATTACAACTAAGGTCTAAAAAGAGCATGGAATCAAAGAACAAGAACTCCAAATTCAAGGATTGGTAGTTAGAACCAATGCTTGAATTTGAATCCAAAGTCTTGCACAATTTATGAACCAGATTCCAATTTCAAGTCAACAAGCTCAGGTCTGATTACATCAATACTCGAAAGTAAATTCTAGATTTGGAGCCAAAATTGAAAAGAAACGGGGGAAAAAAAACAAAAGATTGAAGACCAAAAAAAAATGAATAAAACTCTCTTCTCTGCTCTCTTCCTCTACCACTGCCAATTATAGCCGCCTCTAGTATGTTCTTCTTGATTGCTCGAATTAAATCTGAGCATGTAACTAAACCATTAAAGCCCAATTATTCACTTGAATTAATGAAGGGAACGGAAAAGCTAAATGGATTAAGATTGATAGTGGCGATGAATGACTGAGTAAATGGTGAAAAGAGAGAATTAATTGGCAGAGAAGGGGTCGAACGCGTCACTATAGCAGAGAAACGAAGCACTTTACAGAAGTGGGTCCTCGAGTTTTGAGTTTCGTTGAGAAAGAAAATAAGAAGGAAGGTGAAGTAAGGGAAAACCTTCGTCACGTACAACGTGAGTGGCTTTATTAAAAGAGGATGAGAGATAGCAGATGCCATATCATGTGTGCTGGGCTTGGGGGTTTTTTTGGGACAAAGTCTAGCCTATCAAAAGGAGAAAAAGGGTAACGCCTCGATCATATACAGCGCTTGTGACTGGGTAAGTGCGGAGGAGAAGAAATTTGGGTCGTACGATTAGACTGCAAAGGAGACTAGGGTCAGGCCCATGAGTTGGGGGGAAGGAAAAGACGCCCATGTCAAGTGGCAGGCACGTGAAGGGGCTTTCTCAACTGGGCTAAGGTAGAACTGGGCCCACACTGCACACTAGGCTTCGCGACTAGCCGCAGCTTGGGCCGCAAGGCTGCTGGGTTGGATTTCCTTTTCTTTTCCTCTTCTCTTGATCCAATCCTTGAGCAAACTATTTATTTTTTCTCCAAATTTTTCAATTCCTACAAACTAATCAAAAATATATTAAAATCTTAATCTGATTATTTAGTTTGAGCAAGTACTAGATAATAAAAGGATATAAAATATCGCTGTTTCAGATTAAATAATTCAAATCAAATTTAGATCCCATTTCAATTTTATAAATGTAATACGCTCTAATCCAACACTTATAGATTTAATATCTCAAGTCACCTAGCTTCATCCTGTACAGAAGGATTCCTATTATTATAATCCATAGCATAATAGATTAGCTAGATGACCTTTCAACATCAACATTTCCAAAATAACTTTTCTACGTTCCTTGC
This sequence comes from Lophocereus schottii, assembly GCA_002740545.1. Taxonomy (NCBI): domain Eukaryota; kingdom Viridiplantae; phylum Streptophyta; class Magnoliopsida; order Caryophyllales; family Cactaceae; genus Lophocereus; species Lophocereus schottii. Next base: position 11,197 of record NCQV01063129.1, read on the forward strand.
TATGTTAGTTGAAACTCCTATTTGGATACTTCTTATGTACATTGTAGATTACCTTCTTAATGTGCCTTCAATGATTTTCTTTTTTGTTCTATAGGTGCTTTCCTCAAACCAATTTAGTTTCTTTTTGTTTACGTTAGTTCAAAGAACCATTCTCTTTATAACTTACTGAGTTGTTAACATTTCAATTTGTTGCCTTCTATGTAGTCATCGTTTACATATTTCACATACATTATTAATTGGTTTCTTTTTGTTTAGGTTAGTTCAAAGAACCATTCTCTTTATCACTCACTGAGTTGTTAACATTTCAATTTGTTGCCTTCTATGCGGTCATCTTTTACATATATCATATACATTGTTAACTATATTAATTCAAAAATATTCTTGACTAATTCGTTGGTTAATTTTACTACCTAATGGATAATAAATATGAATTCATCATGAAAATGTAACCCAAAATTTTCCATAAGCCAAGATGATAACCAATGCAAGTACATGAGACAACATCTAGCCTTACCTTTGTTAAAACAATATCATCTTATGTTCCAAATTGCATTAATTTATTACAGGAGGCAAATCCAACCTTCCCCTTGAGAAAAAAACATTATCTTACATTCCAAGTTGTGATACTCTATTAACCGAACATCTAATGTTATAGACATCATGTAAGTTCGGCCTAGTCAATTATTAAACCCTCTTGTAGATTAAAATTGTCCTATAGATCTCTACCTCCTCCCCTCCCAAAAATTTTCAGTTTTCTTTAATTATGTGACTATGTTTGGGTTTTACTTGTCCCTTTGTTTGTGTAATGTTACATTAAACTTTATCTTTGGTTGTCTTAGTCTAGAAAACATATGTCCACTAACAATAGCTCTCAGTGTGGGAGCGGGGGAGATTCCTATGTACGTAGCCTTACCTCTACAAACACTTCTGCCCACAGAGAGATCTATTCCTAGAGACCCACATTGTAGTAATACACATAAGAAATACTAACTGCAAATGTAAATAAGTGTATATGAGAACGTGAAGGAGAGATGGGATTGTACCTCAAACAGCAAGCAACAAGATAATAGAAACCTATCCAAGATCAAACTGTAACTAGCATACTAAATTACAACAAATGCAAGCTAAAAGCCTAGAATAATAATTAATACAAAACAATAGCAATCTCTATGCATATAGAACCCAAAGGAAGGGCCAAAAGCGAGTTATCTCTAGTCTGTAAATGTAATCTTAGACTTCCACAAACTCCTAACCTAATTCATATCTTCCGTAATTCACAAGTAATTCAAATCATGTTTAATCACTTTGTTATAGCTCTTCTTTGGTCGTCCTCTATCTCATCTACATTTTAGAAGGTGAATCTTTTTATATATTCTCAGGGGTGCATCGACAATCCTTCATTTTACATGACAGACGGATCTAAGACCATTCTTTCTTATCTTATCCTCTATGGGTGTAATTCTTACTTTCTCTCTCGTACTTGATTCTATCCAACCTTGTGTGGCCATGCATCCATCTAATCATCCTCTTCTCTGATGCCATCAATCTCGCATTTGAATCTTTTTTGCTGACTAATATTTCAAGCATACAACAATGCTAATCTAACTAGCATGTGATAAACTCTGCATTTTAATACTACCGGGATCTTATTATCACATAAGACTCATCAAGCATTCTTCCAGTTTTTCCGTTTGATAAGTCCTTAAAGTGCACACTATTTTGAGGTCATTTTGTGTCATTTTTAGGTAGAATAATGTGTTTTATGTTATATTATGCACTCCTTTTTCAGTTTTATACTTAGGTATGGCTCTTTTCTGTGTTTCAGATTTTTAGACCATTTTACCCCAAAGTTGACCATAATTGAGTGTTATTTGACTCGCCACAGACACTCCCAAGTCCCTATGCCCATGGACGGAAGAAAGAGCAGACGATTACCATGGTAAAACTCACTGTGGACTATTTGTGGTGAAGGCCACAGTCCATGGTGAGATAATAACTGCAAGCCTATTCATTTTCCTTCATTGTGTGGCTAAGGTTGATCGTGTTTTTCTTTAAATAGAGCCACTTTTGCAGCAGAGAAGACACACACAACAGAAACAAAACTCCTTCTCTCTAGTTTTTCTATTCTTTTCTATTTTTCGAAGTTTAGTTTAGATTTTTAGTAGCCTTGAGTGTGAACGTTGAATAAGTGTTTCCTATTTTAGAGCCCTTGCAAAGTAGGAAAACCAATTGCGCTAAGTTTTCTTCTCTCAAACTCTGTTTAGTTTTGTCAATTTAAACACGTGAGAACAGTTTTCTCAATCTGGGGAGTGTTAGTAAGTATCGATGTTAGAATCTCTCATCTTTATTTAGCTCTACTTGTTCTTAATTGGGATTTGTTGAATTCTATCTTGTGTAAGAAAGTGTAGTGATTGAATTTTGGCCAAATATATTTGCTAATTCTAAATCGTTAAGTGAATGACTAAAAGGTGAAACTTGCTATTTGATTGACGAGATAGGACTTGACATAGCAATAGTTGAAAGAGATTCGCTAGTTAAGAGGACCCCTTTAGCGATCAAAAATCTATAACTTAGACTAAACAAGGACATTTCAAAGAATGACTGGTTAGTTTAGGCAATTCAATTTATTGCGAAAGAAGATTGAATTCTAAATGCGATTGCACCCATTGCAATCTCCCATTATCGATCAAGTAAATGATGTGTTTTATTGATCCACATCTTTATAAGGTTAAACAAATCCTTAGATGTTTTTAATTGATTGAATTTTCCAATTAGGTTATAGTGCCATTCAAACTCTCTATTGAAATTGCTTGCTTAGCAGTTTTATAAGACAAAACTCAATAGACAACAATTGGTCATCTTGAGAACGATATCTTTACTAAACTACAACAGGCGTGCGCTTATGGACATCAAGAATCAAGTTTTTGGNNCCATTGCTGGGGACCAAATTTGTGGCTATTTAGTTAGCCCTTGGAAATTGACTAAGCATTTT
>NCQV01063129.1:14231-25577 GCA_002740545.1 Lophocereus schottii
TTTGNCGCTAATTTTGCAGATTTTTCCCTTATATATGAAGTCCCTTTTTGTTTGAAGTCGATCGGGAAATCAAAAGGACTTTTTTCTCCGAGAGGAAGCAATTAACGGTAGAAGAGCAAAGACTCAAGGCTCGAGCGGTTTCTTCACAATGGTAGGAATAGGAGGTGACCAAAGAAGGACACTCAGGGATTTTGTTACCTCGAGAGTCCAAGGCATTTCCTCGAGCATCGCTCAGCCAAACGTAGAAGTGAACAGTTTTGAGCTCAAACCAGCCCTTATATCAATGGTAGAGCAATCACAGTTCAGAGACACCCAGTTAGAAGATCGAAACTTACACCTCTCGGTCTTTTCAAAGAGTTGTGACACGTTAAAGCTTAATGGAGTTTCTACCGATGCCATATGCTTGTGCCTATTTCCCTTTTCACTTAGGGATAAGGCAAGGGTGTGGCTTCACTCGTTGCCGTTAGGATGTATAACAACATCGGACAAGCTTACAAAAGTCTTTCTTACCAAGTTCTTTCCTAGTAGTAAGACGACAAGCCTGCGAAATCAAATCACTACTTTTTCTCAAAAGGAGGATGAGATGTCTATGAAGCCTTGGAATGATTCAAGGATCTTTTATGATTATACCCTCACCGTGGTCTCCAAAGATTGATGATTGTGCAACATTTCAAAATGGAGTCACCCAACCATTCAGGTCTACTATTGATACAATAGCAGGAAGTACTCTTATGAACAAAACTGAAGATGAAGCATACAATCTTATAGAATAGATGGCCCTTAAGATTTTTCAATGGTCGTATGAGAGAGCCCAACCTAAGTAGGCTGGAGGTAAGCTAGAGTTATATGTTATTTGTATGCTTTCTTCTAAGTTAATGCTATTTCTCAAAAGTTGGAATGCTTTAATGTTAATTCTATTAGTTCAAGTACCTTTTTCCATCATGTGATATATGTGGATCAGTTGATCATTTCGTTGCAGCTTAGGATGTCCTTTAAGTAGTGTTATTGTTGGCATGATGCCCGGTGGTGCTAGGTGATGCCTCTGCTATTCTAGTATGATTTAGAAGTCCTGGCTAATAGACTTGATTCTAAAATGATTCAATTTCCTCATGTTTAGAATAAAGCTGACTTAGTGGACTACCTTGATATGATCTTGCCTTGTTCTGTGTGAGTTACCTTATATGAAAAGCTCTAAAATATTAGCCCATGTTGACGCATAACACAGAGTATTAGTTGCTATGCTAGTATTGTTAATATTCAGATTTGAAAGTTTATGTTTGCTTTAAAATAAGTTTGATATGGTTATCTATAACAACCCATTTACCCCTTTTCTATGCGTTTTGCCCTTAGCGTCTTAATAGAGTGAGTAGATACTTAAAGAGGATCGGCAAGGAAGAGACTGGATACCATAAATCTTTTTTATTATCGATTCAAAGAGTTATGTTTAGCTGTAAGGCACGATTTTGGATTCTATTATGAGTTTAGATGGTTTGTGCCATGTGTATGCAAATCATATGTTTTACTATACCCTAGGCTTTGGAATTTCGAGGACGAAATTCTTTTAAAGGCGTAGAATACAATAGCCAATAATTTACTGTCGGGCTAACTGTTTAGATTAATAATTTTATTAGCTATGTTTATTAGCTACATTAGGTTAATAATCGTGTGTTTATTAAAGTGAGTAATATTGTGACTTATTATGTAAACGCAAAAAATTAGTAAGTGCTTGGGAATTAAACTAAGTAAGATTAGCAGAATAGATCAGGCAAACAAATACAAGAACTTGTGAATTTAGCTATGATGCCTAAGTATTTCATGCTTTTGGATTAGTAGATGAAAAACAAAAAAAATAATAAATAAAATAAAATTAGAAAGGGGGCTTGACGCCCTGCCTTTCATGGAACAATAGAGAAAGCAAAGGGGGTTCTCCTTCAGAGCATCCCCTAGCCCTGACTTGAATAGGGTGAGAGAGAGAAAGATCGAGGGTGAGCGAGGGAGAACGAGAGGGGAGAGGTGGAAACAGCGGCGAAGGTGGTAGTAGTTGACCACTGGCAGTGAACACGGGCCACCACCAAACCCCATATCTAGACCCGAGGTTGGCGTGATGCAGAGAGATGGAGAGCCAAACCCTAGCCACCACGACCTGTTAGCACTACTGCGACACAACTACCACTGGTGGCTGGGCTTGAATTATGCAACCATAGTGAGGCCGCAGGAGAAGTAGGGAGAACACTAGCAACTGCAACACCATTAGGGGGGTGCAAAAAGAACTGGCAGTGGCGTTTTGGCTTGGATTCATGACCAGCAACAAAAAGGGGGAGAACCTGGAGGCAAGCCACCTGAAAACTGCCCACACCACCCATTAATCAAGTCCGTAAGTTTGAAACGAGGTGGGTGATTCTTGATTTCCTAATCTATTATTAATTTCATAAAGTTTTATCATTTCGTTTACTTAGTTGATTTGAATATGGAGACGAAAATATGGCAATGAATCTGAGTGAGTGAGAGAGAATCAGAGGTAATAGGCATATTTTTAACTAGTTGTAATGATTTGGGTTTGAAATTGAGTAGTTATAAGGATTCTTATGGACGGTGCTGAGAGAAGGGACTTCGAGTTGTGTGAAAATCAGTGAGTTTTGTTCCGATATGCCCTAGATGAACCTCACTTGCTTGCTGATTGTGTTCAACCCTTTAGTTGTTGTAGCTCCTATAGTAAAGGCAACATCTAGGTGCTAGCTAAACGATACAACTGAATTATCCTTGAAATTCGAAACTTAAAAATGGGCAATGTGTTATTATAAGATTGCGAGTTTATTTAAATGCTTTATTCATGTAACTTGGAATGAAATTTGCAAAACCTAAAACATGAGATTGATTTACATGCTCCAATCATTGAATTGCCTCCAACAAAACTAAATGTGATGATGTATTTGCTGAATGCTTAATTGAGTTTGAACTTCTTTACGTGAAATTGAAAGTTGCAGGGCGGCTAATTGATTTATAGGTGTGCGTTACCAAAATGAGTGGCTATATGGTTCTTTTATTTTTCAATCAACTTGAGGTTATTAAGGCAATTCAGCCCTCTTGAGAATAAAAATGCCATTGTTTATGACACAATGAGAATTCTGATACAAGTGTATTTAAAGTGAGATGCTTTTGAAATGTTTTGTGCTAGGACAATGGTGCTATATGTTTTTATAGATGTTTAAAGAATAAACCCAGTATGCGGGAACCCTAATCCTAGGGAGTAGACCCAGAGGTGGGAAGCCTAGAAGACCCTGACGAGGGTGATGGTCCACTGATTATAAGAATCTATGGGGATAATATGAAGGGCAAGCGTAGATCACTCCTAGGGCAGGTGTAGATCTCCCCTGAGTAGCATAAATATGAGAATTTGATGCCCCATGAAATGATTCGTACTTGTTATGTAATGGAAACTCCTAATTCGAGGACCATGCTAGTGCTAAGATTTGGAAAAGTGATTGCACTCTTAAAAAGAGCTTTTATTGAATTCTAAATTATTAGCCAGTGAATAATGATTGTGTTATGAAGAATTTCTTTGGGTAAGCGATGGTCCTTGTCCTTTATGCATTAATCCCAATTTCTTACTAAAGAAAAGAATCCCATTTGGTTATTTTAATTGAACTCCTTAATGATAAGTGTTTCTATACAAACTAAAGGCTCTACCATTCTCAATACCTGAAATTTTGTATAGGTCATGTCACTATTGAGTCTCGTATGCCTGCTAGGTGATGTTAAGCAAGTGTTACAAGAGGTATAGTTTAGGAAAGTTGAGAACTCTTATGTATCGAATAGAAGGAGTTTAGGAATATCTTTTGAATGTCGAAAGTTATTAAGGTTATTGACCCAATTAATGTGCAAAGTTTTGATGATAACAATCCAAATGTACTAATCAATATGTTGTGCTTGAGCTGTGTTGAGACAGGATCCGGAAAATACTTAGAGTAGTTCGAATGAGGATGAGCATCAAAATCGATACATGTACAAGGAGTCCAGCTGATAACAAGAGTCTTAGGCTTAGTATTGGATGTATTTTTAAATTCTTGTTAATATGCTAATTAGAAGCTTCTTGACTTAGCATTTGCTTTGAAAGGTTTTTAAGTACTTCAGAACACTGCCTCAGAACAGTTCTGAGAAGTCAGGTCTGCAGTGTTTTGAAGTCAAAGACAAAAAAGAGTTTCAAGATTTTAAAATAGTTTTTGACTGTCGAATTTCTTAAAATAATGAGAATAAATTTTTCTGTGTTAGCTGAGTCTAAAAAGATCTCTTCCTTTAAAGAAAATATTGAGAGATTTTAGTAGTAGAGTCTAAGAAGCTTTCTTTCCTTAAAAATTAAAAGATCTTTAAAAGATTTTATTCTATCCTTTAAGGGAAGAATATCAAGTGGAGAGATTGTGAGGGGCTTGGCTGCCAAAGTTGCGTAGAATTCCCTTTGCCCTACTCTTGTGGCACATGCGCCATGCAATTTAAGCCGCCTCTCCCCTCAAGGCTTCCTCAAGGTCTTCCAAGAGTTTTGTGAGTCTGAATTTTTCTGAGAGAAAACCTTCAAATCAGGTGTTAAATCGAGTCTTCAACATCAGCATAATAGGGATTGTATTGTACCTTACATTCAACTTGTTTAGAAGCATTCGAGTAAGGTGTTTTTCTTTTTATCTTTTCCATCATTGAGACAAAAGAGTGTCCAAGTCTTAGGAGACAGTGGATGTGGTTGTAACGAGGGTCTCAGGGTAGACTAAGTTACGTGTTGTTTATAACGAACGTCTTGGCGTAGACCAAGTTACATGTGGACTGAGTTATGTGTGTTACAGTTGTAACATGTTCGGCCCGTCTAGTGAAAATGTGTTGAAATCCTATAGAGGTAGATCGTGGTTTTTACACCTCAGTTGGGCCAGAGGTGGTTTTCCACGTAAAAATATTGTGTCTCCTTTATTATTTTCACAATTAGCTTTGTTTCTGCTTCACTGCAAACACCCAGTCCAAATAGTTTTCACGAGTGTTATGAAACAATCGAAAAAAGCTGATAGACACAATTCACCCCTCTCTTGTGTCCTTGTGCGATTAAATCTAACAAGTAGTATTAGAGCAGAGTCTCAAACCTAGGTTAACACCTTGAGAGATTATGAAAAGATAAGTGCACCATAAGGAATCTTGGAGGGTCAATCTGTGACTCGACCACCATACTTCAATGGAGAACACTACAATTGGTGGAAGAATTGTATGGAGAATTACATTCAGGCTGATGACTACGAGCTGTGGATGATCATTGAGAATGGTCCCCACATTCCAATGAAGACCATGGAAGATGGTAAGACTGCTCCTAAAAAGCCAAACGAGTTCGACTCGGATGATTCCACAAAGATGGAAAAAAATGCTAAAGCCAAGAAGTTGCTGTACTTTGGCCTTGGACCAGACGAGTACACTCGTATCTCAGAGTGTGAGTCCGTAAAGGAGATATGGAATGCCCTCCGCGTAGCCCATGAAGGAATCAACCGGGTCAAACAGTCTAGGATTAAACTGTTAATGAGGAAATATGAGCTGTTCGAAATGAGTGGCAAAGAGACTATAATGGATATGTACACTCATTTTACCCACATCACAAGAGCTGAAATCATTAGGAAAATCGTTTGCCACTGAAGAATTGATAAGGAGGATCTTACGGTTTTCGCCTCAATCGTGGGAAATGAAAGTTACAGCCATCCAGGAAGCAAAGAAGATGAATGAGATCTCCTTGGAAGAGTCCATTGAGAACCTTCAAACATACCAATTGAGGAAAAGCTCTCAGGTGAAGGAAGAAACGAGGAAAGACCGAGGCTTTGCTCTAAAGGCTTTGGAGAGTGATTATTCGGACTTGGATATTAAAGAGATAGCCATGGTAACTGAAAAGCTCAAAAAATTCTTCAAGAAGGCTGGAGGGCACATCAAGAAAGGAAGTACCGGCAAGCCATGGATCAGTGATCAATCACATTGTGAAGAACTGCCCCATAGAGAAAGAAGAATATGGGTCAGAACAGTTCCGAAACCGTGGCAAGAGGCCGCAACAGCGCAGCTCCTCGAGGCGTTTCACTAAGGTAATGATAGCAGCCTGGGCTGAAACTTCAGAGGAAGAAGAGGACTCTCAAGAGGAAGAAGTTGTGGAAACCCTCATAGCCAGAAGTGAGTCCGAATCAAACCTTGAATCAATCGAAAGCTTGTCCCATCTCCAGGATAAGGTACGTGATCTTAGCAAAGCTAAATTGTAAAATTATTATTTACCGTAATGGATGAATGTGAGACAATTGCTGCTGAAAATTACGTGCTTAAAGATGTTTGCTCCGAATTGAAAAAGGAAGTTAGAAAGCTTGAACGGAACAAACTAGAACTTGAACATGTCAATGAATCCTCAAATGTGAGAAACTTAAGGTAGAAGAAAAGGCCCTTTCCCTATATGAAGACCTCGACACGCTTAAGGACCTCATGAACACAAGAGAAGAAGTGTTTAACATTGATCTCTCTTGGCTGAAAAGTGAATCCTTAGACCTAAAACTTAGACTAGAATCCTTGGTGAGTGTAAACAACGAGCTGCTTGAAAAGGCTCATAAGGCCGAATCTGACCTCACTAGAAACAGGCGCTGGAATAGTTCTTCAGAAGCGCTTAACTGGCTTAACACTCACCATGGCCGAAACAAAAAGGGACTGGGATGGGTGAATAGGCGTGTTACTAGGCCAATAAACAAAAAATATGTTAGACTTTAAGAAAATATAATCTGTTTTCACTGTGGAAAAACTGGGAATTATTGATATGTTTGTCCTTTGAGAAAAAGGGTCGTAGAGAGAAACTCATTGTATATTAACCAAATGTAGATTAGAAAAACGAGTTAACCTCCATGTTAAAGAAAATGGGACCCAAGTGGATCTAGGTTCCTAAGGCTAATAATTAGTTGTTTTGCAGGCTAAAGTGAGAGGAGGCAATCAACTATAGTTCTTGGATAATGGTTGCTCAAGGCACATGACAAGCAACAAATCAAACTTCCTCTTATTTACAGCCTTTGATGGAGGGAGAGTGGCATTTGGAAACAGCAAATCTGGAAAAATTATCAGTGTAGGTAAGATATGTAAATCACTATCTCACTCTATTGATAATGTATATTTGGTAGACGATTTACAACATAATTTGCTAAGTGTGTCTCAATTATGTGATAGAGGTAATCACGTTGGTTTCCCTTTGGATCAGTGCTTGATTACCAATATCAAATCTATGTTGTGTTAAAGGGGAAGCAATACAATGATGTGTATAAAGCGTGTGTTCTTTCACTTCCCCAAAATCATTTGACTTATTTGAGTGGTCTTGATGATGATGTTATGCTTTGGCACAAGAGGCTAGGACATGCAAGCCTTTCTCTTTTTAATAAACTCATTTCCAAGGACCTAGTAGTCGGACTACCTTCTATCAAGTACAATGATGACAATGTGTGCAACGCTTGTGCTACAGGAAAGCAAGTTAGCGCTTTTTTCAAGTCAAAGAACTGTGTTAGCACTTTCCTATCTCTTGAACTACTACATGTTGATTTGCAACAAGGATCACAAGTAGAGCCAGGAAGAGGTATGTATTTGTTATAGTAGATGATTACTCTCATTTCACTTGGACTCTATTCTTAGCATAGATGGATGAATCATTTGAAAAATTTCTTGTGCTTCTTAAGAAAATTAAAAAAAGAGTAGGACACTCATTGGTGAGCTTAGGTCTTACCATGGAAAAGAGTTTGAAAACTCCAGCTTCATTGAATATTGCAATGAACACGACGGTGATCACAATTTTTTTGCCCCCAAAACACCACAACAGAACGTGGTGGTAAAGCGTAAAAATCGTACTCTACAAGACATGACTAGGACTATGCTAGTCGTTAATGGTCTTCCTAGAAACTTTTGGGCAGAAGCATTGGACACTTCATGTTATATTATTAATAGATACATGATCAGACCCATACTTAATAAGACTCCTTGTGAACTTTTCAAAGGACGAAAACCCAATATTATGCACTTGAGGGAGTTTGGTTGTAAATGCTATGTGCACAGTAATGGTAAGGAACCCTTGGGAAAGTTCGACCCTAAAAGTGATGAAGCCATATTCCTAGGGTACTCCTTGCACAGTAAGGCATACAAAGTATTTAACAAAAGAATCTTTGTGTGTTGAGGAGAGTGTGCATGTACTATTTGATAAAACTAATTCCTTGATTGAGTATGATACACAGGAAGAAGAACTCAAACTTGGTCTTGTGAGAAAAGACATCTCACTCACTCAAAGCTCCATGGTAGATAATGGTAAGGCTCCTGAAGATGAACCAAGTCCTAGATCTGATAATGAGGAAGGTGGGTAAGGAGCAAACCAGTAAGGGGGAAGCATTGCTGAACCTGACTTAGAACAGAACCGACCCACTCAACCCAGTCCTTCCCGAACTGATATGGGAGCAGGCTCCAAAACAGATCTAGAACCTGTTTCATCAAGTATCCGGGGAGATTAGAAAACGTATCTGTGGATCCATTCATTCTACAACCATAGAAGCACTAGAGTTCACACCCCCTTGACCAGATTATATCTGATATTAACACAGGGGTACAAACCAGATCCAAACTCAAAAACTTTTGTGCCTTCTATGCCTTTTTATCTCACATTGAGCCAAAGAATGTTCATGAAGCTCTTACAAATTCTAATTGGGTTACTACTATGTAAGAGGAGCTTCATCAATTCGAAAAGAACAAGGTTTGGCACCTAGAACCTTGGCCTAAGGATAGATCGATAATTCGCACTAAGTGGGTGTTCAAGAATAAACTGGATGAATTTAGAACAATCACTCTGAACAAGGCTAGGCTAGTGGTTCAGGGTTACAACCAAGAAGAAGGGATCGATTATGAGGAAACATTTGCACCTGTTGCAAGGATCAAGGCCATCCGCATTTTGGTGGCTTTCGCAGCCCACATGGAGATCAAGCTGTACTAAATGGATATCAAGAGTGCATTCCTCAACGGACACCTTAAGGAAGAGGTGTATGTAAGCCAACCCCTGGTTTTGAAAATCATGATTTCCCTAACCATGGTTTAAACTTGACAAGACTCTTTATGGTTTAAAACAAGCTCCTAGAGCTTGGCATGATTGCTTGTCAAAATTTCTAATTGATAATGGTTTTCAAAGGGGCAAGGTTGACAATACCTTGTTTCTCAAATCAAAGGGGGAACACTTGTTGATTGATTAAGTATATGTGGATGACATTATATTTGGTGCAACCAACAATGATTTATGTGACGAATTTTCAAAATTGATGAGGAGTGAGTTTGAGATGAGCATGATGGGCGAGCTTAATTTTTTCTTAGGCTTGCAAGTCAAGTAAACCTCAAACGGATCTATGATACATCAACAAAAATATGTCAAGGAGTTAATTAAGCAGTTTGGAATGGAATCAGCTAAGCCCATAGACACACCCATCTCTCCTTCAACCAGGTTGGTTGTAGATGATGGGAGTCCATCAGTTGAGAAGAAATCCTATAGGGGCATAATAGGGCTGCTTCTATAACTACCCGCCAGTAGACCCGACATTGTTTTCAGTGTGGTTTGTGTACTCATTTTCAGTCAAATCCTAAAGAAACACATTTGAAAGCTGTAAAACGAATTTTGAGATATTTGAAAAACACCTCAAACTTAGCTTTATGGTATCCTCGAGGGTGCAATTTTGATCTCATTGGGTATGCGGATGTGAATTACGCTAGAATCTTGGTTGATAGGAAAATCACCTCAGGTATAGTTTCATGGACCCTGTTTGGTCTCTTGGACAACCAAGAAACAACACTCCGTTGTCATGCCCACAGAAGCTGAATATGTAGCAGCTACTTCTTGTTGCGCTTAATTGTTGTGGATAAGGCAACAACTCAAGGACTTTTCTGTTGACACAGGATACATTCCTATATTTTGTGATAACACAAGTGCAATTAACATTACCAAAAATTTGTGTCAACACGTCATCAGTTTTTGAGAGATAATGTTGAAAAGGGCTTGATTTCTATGAATTTTTGTGCCACTGATAAACAAATTGCTGACATCTTTACTAAGGCACTGAGTAAAGAGCTGTTTGAGAGGAAAGGACTTGAATTGGGTATGATTAAAAAGACTTGAGCATACTAATTTAACCCCCAATGATTGACTAGTTAAAGGTCTTTAGGCCAAATAAATTGTTCCAATAGATGTATTCAATTTTCTATGCTTCTACTAGCATATGTGTGGAATGTAATATGCTGACACTCGTTGAGGTCTAATGATATTGCCCTTAGTGTCTTGAGACACTGAACTTTTAATGATAAGAACAGGCTCTAGGAACATACCTGACCACTATTTGTATCATGTGCTGACCAAGTGGCGTTATTAAAAGAATGTTGGAAACCGAAATTCCTTTTTATTACACCTAACCTACAATTTATAGCCTACCTAATGAGTAATGATGTGCTGCACGCAGACATTATCTCTCCACAACCCTCGATTTTCGGGCCACTCATGTTAAACATTAAAACCCTCCCCTCTCTCTCCATAACCCATCCGTCCATCTCTCTCTCTCAAAGAACCCAATTTCCTTCTCCTTCCTAAAACCCACTTAAACCCCAAATCCTCTCAAATCTTCAAGATGGCAAGAACTCGTGGCAGTCAAGAATCCTCTAAGTCCAAGATTTCTTACCCAAAATCACTACAGGAGCAATTATCAAGAAAAAGGGGAGGAAATTGGATGAGTACTGAGGGGGCATCACCGGCATCTGCATCACTGCAAGCGAACACAATGGGTATGGAGAACACTCCCTCTCCCTCTTTTTCGATTACTCCTTCCATTTTTGGGTTCTTGAAGAGTTTAGACTTGTAGTCAGTGGTTTTGAAATCTGATGCAATACCTAAGGTACACCCAATTACGGGATTGAAAATAGTGGTATATGACTCGGTTGTGGCTGAGTCGAGATTAGGGGGACTTGAGGATGAGTCAGTTAGGCAGTCCAAAGAAGTTGATGTTGAGCATGTGCGTAATGACTTTGTTATTGAAGATGCTGAAGATAGTGGTGAGGATGAACCAATTTTGAGATCTAAAAGAACTGTCCCAACTAAACCCCAAACAACGACTAAACCAGCCCTTAAACGCCAACGAAAAACTACCACTTCACCTAACATACCTCTAGCTGCACCCCTACCATGACCTCGAACTCGAAGCTTAGGTCCTCCCATTGTACTATCCTTGTCAGAAGACAGAGTTGAAAGTTCTACCATGAAGAAGAAACTGGCCCCTAAATTTACCAAAACATCCACCAAAACACCTACTAAAA
>NCQV01063139.1:0-14603 GCA_002740545.1 Lophocereus schottii
TCGGACACCACAATTCACCCCCTCTCTTGTGGTTGTGTACTCTCTAAATCAACACATGCCTATTCCTGCCAACCTTGTTCTGAGTGAGTCTAGAGATTGTGGCATCGTCGTCTGGGCCATTGTGGAGCTTAAGTTCTTAGTTTGCTTAGGAAAGACAAAACTGTTACTTTGAATTCATTGTTTTCTAATGATTGTATGACTTTTCGTTTAGCCAAGCCACATAGACTTCAAATTGACTCAGCTGAGCACAGAACTACTGAGGAGTTTACATTAATTCATTTTTAGTGTGGCAGAGTCCTGGGCTTTCTCATAAAGGTTTTCAATATTATGTTTCGTTCATTGATGATTTTACTCGCTTCACATGGGTATATCCAATGAAACATAAATTAGAAGTCTATTCTCATTTTTGCGTCAGGTTTGAATTTCTTTTCTTTTTGACTGCAAGATTAAGATGTTTCAAAGTGATGGTGGACGGGAGTTTGACAATACTCCTATGGGAGAAAAATTTATAAAACATGGCATTTATCCTGACACTCAACAACAGAATGGTGTAGCTGAAAGTAAGCATCGCCATATTTTAGAGATGACTCGATCTTTTTTGATTGAGGCTTCTATGCCATCTCAATATTGGCTTGATGCTGCTTATGTGGCGGTTTTCACTATTAATCGTCTACCTACACCATTATTGCAAAACAAATCTCTATATGAAAGTTGATTTTTTAGCTGCCTGATTATTCTTTTTTGAAACCCTTTGGGTGTGCATGCTTTCTAGAGTGGCTACCTTTGCAAATAAATTACAACCATGATCTGTTGAGTGTGTTTTCTTGGGCTATGCCCCTCAAACCAAGGGTTATCATTGTTTTGACCCCCAAAAATGGTCGTGTTTATATAAGTAGTCATGTCTTTCATGAAAATACTTTTCCTTACCCGTTGCTTAAGAACTTGGCTCCTTTATCTCAACCCATTTTTTATATCTTTGACATCTTCAAACTCACTTCCACAACCCAACAACTCTCTTCGGTGCCTGCACCTGAGCCCTCAACACTTTGTGGTTCTGCTCATTTGCTTTTTCTTTTTATATGAAGAAGGACCTGTCTATTTATTGACGATTCAACTTTGATTAGGATGAAAGTAGGATAGATGAGCAGACCCATTAGTGGAGGGGTCTAAGGTTAGGTGGTTTCCTTTTTCTTAGCCCATGCAGTGACCTCTCTCCCCTTTTTTCCCATGACTTCATAGATGCATTGCCTAAGTCCTATTTAGAGGGCTCATCGCCACCCATCGGCATCAAAATTGAATAGAATAGCTTAACAGTTCTAAGACTTGTCGAAGGCCATGAAATTCTCTTAAGCGTCCCGGCAAAGGCCGAGAAGAGTGATTAGGAGCACGTCTGGTGAGATCTTATTATTAAGTAGTTTATCCCGCTTGCTTTTACTTACTTTTGAATTCCGAGTGAAAGAAAGCTACTTCTGTGGAGAGCTGAACTACTAAGATCAAATGGAGACCTATCTGCTCTTGGTGGTATGACATCCGTAGCCAAGGAATAAGGACTGGGCTAAACTTCCTCACCATGGATGAAAGAGTCTGGTTAGCCTGGAAGAGAAGGTTGTTTGGCTCTAGTAGAGTGTCGTTAAAATAGTAAGATCCAATCCTCATAAGAGCACCAGAAAGTAAGCTCTATTATACATAGATTAAATCAAGGCCACGCCGCCGATGGCTTTTTTAATCACGTTAAAGCAGCCCTTATCTTATAGCCCCACTACGCCCTTAGAAACCACGGGTGGTGAGACTTTCTATCTATTTTCACTGGAGTACCCATACATGATGCAAAGGTGTTGAGAACATCGTCATTCTAAGATAGAGGACGGGGAACCTGATGTCAAATTGAGAGTGGCCTTGCAATCGAGATCCCATCGGCGAACTGTGAGAGAATAAAATGATCCAAGGAACCTCAGACATGATCATATGATGCTCCTAGAGCAAACTTCGCTAAGAACATGACAATAGGCACTTTGAAGGTTATAAAGCGCTTAAAGGTTTCTTTTCGCTTCTGTGTCTTGAACAGGAGAAAAAAAATGAGAATAGGGGCGCTCAATTTCATAAGAAAAGACGAATGGCATTCGAAGAGTTCCCTTCCCCTATATAGAAAGCTATTCTAGCTATAGTCCTTTACTTTCCACTAAGCGCTTTGCCCCAATGAAGGGTGATTCCCTCTTTTGAATTTCATTCTATGCTTGCGCATCCTAAAGTGCCCTAGGTTGTCTTTTAACAGAAGATTTTAAACATGAGAGCGTCAAGATCAACTACCAATGTAAATGGTTAGGTCTTGATTTAGGAGAGCATATCTATCAACGTTTTAGAGAAGCCTGAGAATAATATAATGGATTTGAGTTTGAGGAACAAGGCGACTTCAAGGAAAGAGATATTCAATCCACCAAGCAACGATACCGCTACCATAAGTCTTCAACAGGATGGAGAGTAAAGACAAAAAGAGAAAGATAGAGTACAATAGTAAATAGCCTAAGGCGAGACTTTGTTCCCCTTCGTGAACTGCCCTAGCTAGCTCCTACTTTATCTCCATATGGAGTTCCATTTTTTTTTTTTTTTTACAATATATGATAGATCTGCCTACATACCTGGCTCCTGGATAGGATCAAGCCGAGTGTAGTTCTGGATAGCCTAGCTATCTAAGTTCCCAAAAATCCCAATAAGAGAAGAGGTTTTTTACAAGCACAAGATGAGGACATACGGAAGAACTTAAAGGGAGTACGAGGGCTTCTGAGAAGAAGATGACAAATGACAAAAGGGATAGATAAAGGGAAGAGGAGGTGGCCCCAGCTAGGGTACATCCTCCACCCTGTTAGCACAAATGTCCAAGAAGAATAGGGCCAAGGATGAGAGTCGGAGGCCACAAGGAGAAAACTTAAAGAGAGCAAAATGGGCAGATTGGCTTGTTGGGCTAGAATAGATGACTTATCTTGCTTTTCTTAGACCTTTCTTGACATGCCTGGTTGCTTGACATCCTAAACTAACTAACAAAAAAAGAATTACAAGATTTGGATGTCATTTAGTCTATGAAATAACAAAAACAAAACTGGGTACATGTGCTGGAATGAATGCGGGTACTATCTGCAATTGAGCTTGCAAAACATAACTTGTTCCTTGGATTTGGACTTGGTTGCTTGAACTACCTTGACTAGGAGGACTTGTTTGGGACATGTCAGGTTGATTTCCATTAGATAAGCTTCAACAAGTAGGACTCACTTGAATGCCTCAAATCCAAGACCTCTCTGTCAACCTCTTACTAAGAGGGAGATAGTCATTGCCATTGAATGCCTTGCAGTTGCTAAGGTGCAAAGTTCTTAGAGAATTCACCCATCGTCTGTTAGTTTTAAACCTTTCTACTGACTAAATAGCTGGATTGGAGAAGGAGAAGGACAGAATTAGGTACTCACCTGAGAGCCTGATATATAGGTCTATGCTCAAACTTCATGAAAGCTACAAGTCCAGGTGTTTGATCATGAATTATGATGAAGAACTTTATCCTTCACTTAGCACCAAGGTCCAAGCCTCAGCTCTCTATCAAAGGGAAGGATAAGGTGGTTGACTCGGACCATTGTACCCAACCTAATACTGGCCCTAACTTATCCTAGACAGATTGACACTAGAAGCTGGATTTCAAGAATTGTATAATTTTTAATTTTAACTTTTTCCTTTTATTTTGGGATGACTTACTTGGTAAGCCTTTCTAAAGATTTTAAGATCTTGTAATGAAATTATAATTTTAAAATTTAAAATTTATAGTTTAATTGTAGAATTTAGATAGTTTCTATGAGATGTTTATATGTGAAAATGTGGGTCTTCACTAATGCTTTCCTTAATTACTTTAAATAGGCCGCTAAGATCCTTCACATTTTTATGTTGACTTTATTTTTCACGTCATTGCATTCAAGGGTAGGAATTTAAAGTCATTATCTTGGAAACCCTTCTTATGCATCTGAGTTTATTTTTCTTGCCCTTTGTTTAGAGGCGAAATTATAAAGCCACTATTCTAAGGCTAGTATTAGGGATTCATTGCGCATGACCATTGGAATTATGCTTTCCCTACAAGTAATTAGGTCTTATTTGGCTTTTGATGTCTTTGAGATGAGTAAACTTTGACATATCATTTTTTATTTTTTTTTTTCTCCAAAGAATCTTGAGTTATTACTAAAAAAATACTCTATGTTGATTGTGGATGATTAGAGGAGTGAAGCAAGGAGAAACCTAAGGAAGCATTATGAACTTTATAAGGACGTTCCCTTTGCTTCCTTCCACTTCTACAAGATCTGAGAAGTTAACAGATCATTTAATTGAATCTAGGTTGAGTATTCAGATGAGTAACATTAGAAGTGAGTGATAGGTCATCTAAAGAAAGAGCATATTACGAAAGTTGTAAGGCTTGATCCTAAAAGCTCTGATATGCGCCTTCTGAACTTGCTAATAATGCTAGTAATCACCCCAAGGGGTCTCGTGCAATCTATTTGGACTTTTCAACTAGGGTTGAGACTTCCTCTTCATCCTTTTTTCAAACCTGTATTAGTGCAATTCTAAGTTAGCCTTTATCATATTTCCCCTGACACTGTCCGCTTCATCATTTTTATGTTCTTATCTATTGCTTACACGGCAAGAACCTTAATCTCTTTGAGTTTTTATATATGAAGATGTTTTAAAAGTGTAAAAGTGGCAATTGTTTCAACATTCAAATTTATAATGGGTGTCATCTCATTAAAGACAAGTCCCCCAGCTATGAAAAGTGGAAGAACTAATGGCTTTTTATTAGGGACCCAAAGAAGGAGTGGCCTTATGCTCTAATTGGTCTTCACCTCAAGGCTGACATTATTAAGATAGTAGTAAGGCTAAGAAAATAGTTTTCTTTCCACAAGTAAGACATGAGAGGCATAGAGTTGCAATTTGCAAAAGGATTGCCTCCTTGGTCTCTTCAATTACTTCTCACGTTTGGGTAAGTTATGTTCTTATCCCCTATTTCCCAATAGGCTTGTATTGATCATTTATGTTCTAACTTTAGTTTTTTTTAATACCTAGTTGAAGATGCTCAGAGTTCAAAGATGTTCTTAAGGGTGAGGAAGGTAGGAGTTGCCCTCTTGAGATTGTTTCTACCTTTGGCACACTTTGTATTCTAGAGAAGCTGAGGGAGAAGAAACAATAGGAGTTTGAGAGGAGGAATTCGAAGAGAAAACAAGACATTGGTCTTTCTACTACTACTGATAGAGACAACCTTTTCACAATTGCAACTGCTTTATCAATGGTGATCGCATCCTAGAGTTTTATATGCGCCAAAAGTTAGCTAGTATAATTGAAAGCCTTCCATAGGAAGTTACCCCTAGAAGCTAGGCTCTTGTCACCATACTGCTTGCCTATGGTAAGAACAGAGAATCTAGTTTAGACATCAAGGAGTTGAGATCAGTTTCTACACTTGTTGTTACCACTTTGCTTACTATAAACACCCTTTTGTATGAGGGAAGTAGCAAACAAACTATCCTTACATGAATAAAACATTAACAACTTCTTAAACTCAGCCTAACTTTGCTCAGGAGGTATTTGGGATTCTTGTAGAGATGAGGGTTACATTTGATAGCTTAATCATGTTTCCTGCTCTTGATGGGCTAGAAAGTTATGATGAAGTGCCTTCACATTGGCTGAGGGAAATGTCCTTAAAGACAGTGCAAGGACTTTAGCTCGCTCCCCACCTTCTCTCTAACTAATTTAGGTGGGATGTTTGCTAGAGAATCAAGGGATGGATACCCTAATGTGGCAGGCCATTCAACCCTAATGGGGATAGAAAAACACCTTTCAAATCTATAGACTATTGCCCCTGAAGGGCTTTTAGCTACTTTTCAGAAGAGGCTCAAGTAGTTAGTTAGGGTTTATGAGGAGATGAAGGAGTTAAGAGCTGCTTTAGAGCTAGAATAGTTGGAGCAAATGAAGAGTATGGCTAAACTTGCTTATCTACAAGAGGATTTCTAAAGTAGGAGGCTCATTATAAGATAGCCTTAGACTAGGCTCAATAAGGAATCTTGAGACTTAAGGAGGAGAAGAGGATAAAAAAGATTATTCTGTTCCTATGATTCTCAATACTACTATTAGGAAAGGCTAGTAGGGAGATCAGTGCAGAGATTTAAAGGTCTAAGAGGAGAAGAACTTGATAGTGTTCTTGCTCTTTTTCTCTGTAATTTTATCATGTTTTGTTTAAAAGTTTATTATAATTACTACTTTAAATAAAGCGTTTGTTATCTTTATATTAGCAAAATTTCCAATATTTTACTTTGATAAGACCTGGCAGTTAATTCATACTTCGTTTAAGGCTCAAACCATAATGAATTACAACAAAAATCTCACGCAGCTTTATTTTTTAAATGATTATAATTGAACTCTTAGCGTGTTATGAATTTCTCTCAGTTGAACGACAAAATTTAGAGACTCTACTCAAAGTAGACATAATTAAATCAAATTGAAACCTAGAAAAAAATCTAGATCAAGTAAAATGTCTGATGTTTTCCATATGTTAGGAATTTGGTAGCTCTTTTGCACCCCAAAGTGAGTAACTTGAAAGTAATTGGACTGAGGTCTTGATCGATGTTGTAATGACCTTCTCAATTTAATCCCATCTTGCTTGGGTACCTGCCAACAATTTTTGTGCTTCTTCGGACTGATCCCTTGGTTTAAGTGGCCTGTACTCAACCCTTCAGTTATATGTCATGGTTATCCTAGCTTTGTAGAGTTATGTCCTAACAATAGCTTGATCTCTAATTTCTAGTAACAAATCAATTGGTTATTAGTGACTCTCCTCATTAAGATTTAGATTGTAAGCCTACTGGCTCTCCTCATTAAGATTCAGATTGTAAGCCTGGGCCTTGAGACTCACTGCCCTTATTTCTACTAAAACTGAGGCTTTAGTTCCCTAGTATAACATGACAAGGGGAAGCCTTATTGAGGTCCTAACTTGGGTTCTTATTGACTATAGGATCCCAAGCAGTTCATCCACAAAGTATCTTTTAACCTCCTCAATCTTCTTCCACAAACCTTGAATCATCAGCTTGTTGGCAGCTTCAGCTTGCCTATTAGGCCATGGTCTTACTATTGATGTGTTGTTTAATAATTCCGAAACATTTAAAATAACTTTTAATTTCCTTTATCCAATGTCCCTAATCACTATTAGCGCACGTGGTGTTTGACCATATCAAATGTCATTCCCATGAAGAGTAGATCAAATCATCTAGTTTCTTCCTTCAAATTTACTAGGCATAATGAAATTTTGGTTCTTGATTTTTACTAGATAAGTAGTAAATAAATTAAATCAAACTTTAATAGCTAAGAGCATCTAGGGATAATCTCACCTATCGATATGCCAATCTGGTAAGTCAAACAAGCACATGTCACTTTCCCAGTTAATTCAAAGGTCCATAATGCTCAAGAATTCACCATTTTCTTTCAAAATGATTAAATTAACCAAAATAAACTAATTATCGATTCTCGTTAGATCTTAATTCAATCAAGTTTCAAGTGTATCACGAAACCTCCAATTCACAGTAATTATAAAACTAAGTCTAATCCTAGCAATCAAATATCAATCTCCACCTTTCAGTACTTTGATTAAGTATCTAATACACATATAAGAGATTGGCCATAAATCGTAGAATATCAATCAAAAACTATAGGATTAAATTGGAACAACCAAGCAAAGATTCAATCACTGCAAAATTTAAATTTATGAAATTTACAACATCGGTTCGGTTTAGCAACCCCTATATTGATAAAGCTACTAACATATGTTTGAAATCAACAAAATAAACATCTCCAAAAGCATATATTTATCTAAAAGAGGAAATGAAGAAAAGAGAAGAGGAGAGTTACTTATTATAGAAGCCCGATTAACAATCTTCCAATCAACACCTAGAGTCCTTCAAACTTCATTTGATGTTTGCTTCTTCTTCTTTCAAGTTCTGTAATAGAAAATGAAGGAAGATAGTAGTGGTGTTGGAGCGATAGGCAAGGCTAAAAAGAAGCCATATAACATGAAAATCTAGGAAGCCAAACATTGGGCACGTTGGATAAATAAATAAGCGCATGAAAACCAGTATGGCACGAACTGTGCCTGGTAGCACAGGTTGGCATGTCCCAAGACACAAGTTGTGTCCATAACGAGGCTTGCTCATGTTCTATGGTACCTAGTCTAACATTTTTTTTTCTTTGTTAGCTTTAACCCATTTTGACCTCCTAGGCTGTGCTAGGAATGACGAGTAGACTGTGCAGGGTAATTTTTAGGCCTCATAAGCTCCTTTTTTCATATGATAAAGCTCCAAATGATTGCAATCTTGACTCTTCTTTGTCAAATTCTAAGTAATTGGACCAAGATCTCTTATTCGAGTACTAAAATAGAACAAAGAGGCACCAAATCTCCAAAAAATGCTTAATTATCCCCCAAATACAAGCATTAGGACCCTCAAATCCATGCGATCATGACATTCATCATCCGCTATGTATAATCCTTCACTAATCCCTAATATAGCATAATCCTTCACTAATCCCTAAGTGAAGCTAAATTGACGTGTAGTATCAAGGCTGTAATCCTCCTATGCCAAGAGAAAGCAACCTTTAATTTCGCTTACTACCAACCAATTTTTAATTTAATATTTGAGCTGCAATGCTAACACTAAATAACGTCCAATTTACATCAAATGGCAGTATATATCTAGTTTCAACAAGTAACTTTCCAATGAGATAGGCTATAATAAGTTTGGACACCACTTGGTTGGGGAAATTCAGCCTAGAAAATTAGGAGTTTAGAACTACTGATTTTGCTTTGAAATCATGTGGTTTTGTGAGCTTCATTACTTTAGCTTTATTAACAATTTAGAAAGCTACAATTTAACTTTTTAAGAACCTTTTGTGTTAACTTTAACTATATGAATAGTGTTATAGACTAAATCAAGAGGAAACAATGTAAAAGGTGTACGAAACCAAAAAGTGTCCAAAACTAATCTGGTTTGGACTGCCTGTACTTTTAAGCCTCTATCTCGAAGTTAAGTTTTTGAATATGAGTCCAATAATAGTCATATGAAACAAAAGACTTTACACTTTCTATTGACTTATGTTACACTCTATTTGGATAATTATGTTAGCAGATATGGTCGTTTGACATTAGGTTATGTGAACTGAAGGCGACAACAAGCTACCCCTTTTTCCTTTTGTAATCATTTTACTTCTTGTCTATAGGACGTTATTGGCTATAATTTCTTGCTTTGTGCTATGTGCAATAGCTTGTATTGAGGCTCCCTTATATAATGAGGCCTCTCAGGTTGTATTGAACTAGATTAGAAGATTATGAGGAGCAAAAAATTTCAACCTGAATATCTTAAAAATGCTCTCAAAATCTCTCTGAATTTTATTCTTTGCTGGTAGTGTTTTGGAGTGAATTCTTTATCTAAATTTCAAGCACTTTGGCTTTAGGAATTTAGTGATGACTTTTTTAGTCATGGTGGCATACTTCATCCTTTATTGAAGTCATATTTCTTCGCTTGTTTACATCAAAAACCTCCAAAAAAAAAAAGCTTCAGAATATCAAGGTGAAGGACCGTTGGCTGAGAACGTATAAACTGGTATTAGAGCAAGGTTCATGTCAGTTAGAGTAAGCAAACGTCTGAGGTAAGTCTTTGAAATCATTCTTTTTTTCTTCACTGTCAACTCTGTGGTCCAATAAAGAACCCATAGCCTCAAATACATCTTCCTAGCTATAAAGAACCCTTGAGCTCTAGAAAATGCCTCCAATAGAGTCCCCTTTTTTCCCCCTAGTTTAAGACATATCATCAAGAAAGCATGACCAAGCGGTTCTCTAGCTCCATCGAGGCATGAAAGATGTCATTCAAGAACTTAACCAAGTCGCTTGAAACCCTCACAAAATAAACCAAGGAATAATGCTTCTAGAGTTGCTCTGCATGGGCTAAATGAGATCTCTAACCATGAGTTGGATATGCTCATCCTACACTTGAAATGTAAGGATCGAAAAAGGCATTGAAGTAATAGAACATCTATGAAGACAAACTTCTCGTAAAGAAAAAAGAATTCCTTACTTCAAGAAGAGGTGGAGATCATATGCCCATCGGAAGAAGAAAAACTCCTAGAAATGTTGAGTCCACTTTCGTCATGAAGGAGGAAAATGGGGTCCATTTCAAAGCCCAAGAAGAACCTTTCGAGGAAGATCACCTAAGTGAGAAGCCAAGTAAACACATTCAAGATGTGATCCTTTGCCCTCCTAGTCTCATCAAGAGAAGCCAGTCCTTTGAAATGTCATGTGATATGAATATTCAAGTTTTTAACATGATCATGGGATCTAAAACTTATGAATTTCATCATTCAAGAAAAATAGTCTGTAATTGTTTAAAAAAATCCTATATATTCTAGAAGGGAGAAATCTAATGTTCCTTAGAGTAATTACTAGAAGCTTATACAACTATACTCTATTCTTTGTTGCTCTTGGGTTATAGAAGTCTTGCTTGTGCAAAGAAGCAATACCTTGAAACATCAAGATTTGAGAACAAATCCTTTCAAAATGAGGGGTTATGATGTATTGCATTAGGGCTCAGGCCCTTCCATGCTAAGAGAAATCAACTCCTAATTCCACTTATTACTAGCCAGTTTATGTTTGAATTTATTAGCTGAAATTTACACACTAAATGGGGTCTATTTTTGTGAAACCCTGAAAAATTATTTTGTTTATTGAGGATTATTTTGTTTATTTATAATTATTATGAATTTGACTGACTTAGAATGTTTGAGCTCATAGGGGTTTAATTCCTCGAAAATTTAGCAGTATAATTTGGATGTTAGTCAAGCAGTCAAAGCCAAAGGAAAATTATTCTCTCGATTTTTTATTTCCCAAAAATTTAGAAATTTCTTTACAAAAAAAAAAAAATAAAAGAAGGGCAAGGGGGGAAAACCGTAGTATTTAAACTTTCTCTTCCCCTTACTTGCCTCACAACAATACTGGCCCACACTCTTTCTCTTCCTCTCCCCTTCTCCTCTCTTACGGTACCCCCCGACTCTCTATCTCTCTTTGTCTCTCTATTTCTTTCTCTGGCTCTGTCTCTCTCTCTCTCCCCCGTAGGTTATGCGCTGCCGTGCTCGCCGCCAGCTACCCCAAGCCATCGGCTGTCCTCCTTCCTATTCTGTCACTCTCCCTTGAAAAATTATGAAGATTGATGGAAACCCTAGCCAAAGATACTAGTTTTCTATTAAAATTTCTTCATAAAATCTCTATATTTTAGCATTAAATCTAATTTTTTTTCCATACTATTCTATAAACTTCAGAGTGGGGCACTTAGTTGGAGAGTTAATACACCCTAAAGTCCCTTCTTTCTCTCTACTATTCGTTTCAAGGTAAAAGATTGATTCTTTCCATGGCTTGGATTATTTTAATGATTAGGAGTAGTAGGATTATGGTTGAAAATATTGTATACATGTTTGGGGAAGTGTTCAAGTCGGGATTGATGAACTCGAGTCTAAAAGTTATGATATAACCACTGTTCGCTACACAAATAACGTAGTATGATTCACGGACTTGCTAGTAATTATTGGACCCTCCAAAACTTATGCAAAAATTTGGGATGGTAGATCTATGTGTCCTTTGATTGGGAAATTTTGAATTTTGTAAATATAATTTAAAACCATTGCATTATGGCCATTGTACGGTGACTAAGCGATCTTGACAATCACTGGGTCAGTTAAGAGTTTCGATTAATTTTGAGTTAGTGAGATCCAGAATTTGCTAATGGCCATAAAAGAGAAGTTGTAATTTGAAAACTGGCCTTTCTAGAATGGGCTAGATCTTAAAAATCTAACATCAGGAGCGGAAGTTATAGGCACTGAAAGTTTGTCTTGCAATCTGTTTGTAATCTAAAAGTGAAAAGTAGAGACAAGCGTATTGAAAAGTAATCTAAAAGTACCCTAAGAATATGATTGAGGGCCTAAATCAATAGTTAGGTATAAAAGGAGGCCTAGAGGATTTATTGGGATATATTTTGATGTGCGGGAAGTCGAGTTAAAGATTTAATACTAACAGAAACTATTTTAGGAACTTGTATGGGCCGAATTAGCATTCTGAGCTCAAGCTTAGGTGGGGTATTCTAGCAGGCAATGATCATGCCCTAGCTCCCTCAAATATCCCTTGAAAATTTATCTTGTGAGTGAATTGTGAAAATTTATTTCGATTGATGTTTGAGGGATTTTCCTCGATAAGTGGGTGATGGGACTCCTAAGTTTTATTGACGTTTTTATGAAGATTAGAAATTTGCATTTGTTATCTTTGATGTTTTGTTGTGAAAGTACTAGTGACATGCTTTTGAACTATAACATGCCGGCGGGCTATGTCCTATTCAAAAACCAACCGTATTTATAAGGGTAAGAACTAAGGAAATGATTAGGCGAGACTAGGGAGTTTTACTCTTGCTTATCTAAAGGCCATTAGCCTTCCCTAGGTAAAGTGCATGCATGGTTAGCGACCACATGCCACCTTGTGAGTGGACGTGGGCCAGGTCAGCGGTAACCTCCAAATTGATGGTAGGCCATGATATGGTTAAGCAACTGCATTAAAACCAAATGCAGGTCATGAGACTTGTTTAGGTCGCTCGCCGTTTTATCCTTAAAACTAAATCAGCGTGACTGAGATAGCCGTATGACTGGTGCTGAGACTAGTAGGGTGTCTTTCATGATATAGTGGGACTGCTTGTGTCTTCCCCACCCCTAACATGGTTTGAAATGAATTTGTGCGTGTGTTTTGACAGCTGCGGGTGGTTGTGACTGAGTTTATCTCATTCTTTTAAAATGTTTTGGTTTCATGTGAAGTTCATGAGTATGGGGAAGGGACTTCGGTTTAGAGCAAGGATGCGACACCTAAGAATCCTAGTCACGATGAGTAAGGCTTAAATTGGTTGTGTTTTAAGGTAAATGTTGTTTAAACATGGACAATTGATCTTTTATAAACAAGAATGAGATTGTGTTTTGAATTTGGTATTAACTTACTCGTTAGAGGTTTTATGCAATAATTAGCCTTGTATTCCTTAATAGGGAATACGACGGTAACACCCCTTATGTTTGTTTGCTGCCATATAGGTTAATATTAGTAAATTAGAAGGAATTAGAAATTTTGCGGTGTTACGAAGTGGTATCAGAGCTTAGATTGACTAACTTGAATGCTCGCCTAAAATATTATTATCATGGGAAAAAAAGAAAATAAATCTACGGACTTAAGGACTGTGCGAAGCATGACTGTAGGGCAGAAACAGGGGCATGTTTGCATGTGCTTAATTACCTTTGAACACATGTCTGATTTGAACTTGTTAATATATAGGATGAATAGTACACGTCATTGAGGTTACATGGGTCACTGTTGTCTCCACCAGATAGGGTGGGAAAGAGACCTGAAGTTGGCCTAGTTAGCCACCTACAGAGGATTGAGGATGTTATACACAGGCGTTTAGTAGGGGCACCAACTGACTGTTTGAGGGTTGAGGACAACTATGCCTTGTTCTTTCTCTTGACCCTTAGTGGTGACCCAACATGGCATTATAGGATTAGTGAGCTCCATCCTAAGACCAAAGTGTTCTATTACTACAATAGGAGTTGCTCATGTGATTGGAATCGATATGAATGAATCTAGCGGAGTTAGTGGATCGGCTAATGGATATAGACCTATATGATCAACCCCCTGCCCCTGACACCGATGATGAGACCCCACTACCTTGGGAGGAGAAGGATATTGAGGATAATACCACCATAAAACCCAAACTTCTTGAGGAGGAGCCTGTAGAGGAGGATGACCCTGAAGAAGAGCCAGTTGAGGAGGGAGACTTTGAAGAGCAGTGGGCAAGGGATGAAGACCTCGAGGAAACAACTCTAGAACAGGAATCAGGGTAGATACTCACAGAAGAACCTGACATAGAGGGGATACTTGCAGCTGAAGAGGAACCCAAGCCTGAAGTTGCCCACTAGAGACGGGAAAAGTGGGGAAGGATGTGTCGGGTCACCTACCATTAGATGCTTCCGGGCAGTAAATGTCAGAAGTTTGCTTAAAAATAGGGTCATTAGTCCTTAAAGATTGTACTATTCTCTCATTTCTTTGTTAGCAAAGTATGAATTGAAAAAGTTTACTGAGTTGCTTATATAACAATAGTACGTGTGTGAGAAATAATTTTTATTTCCAATCTGTGCATTGAGATTTTCATTGAGTTACATAGATGCAACTGCTTGTTATGAGTAATTGAGAATTGTGTACTTGAGTTATGCATGAATACTATTAGTGCCAATGGAATGTGTATGAGGCATATGGTGATGAGACATTAGAACTGGGCCACATGAGTATGACAAGTGATGCAACTCTAAACAAGACTGTGTGACTGCTTGTTGACAATAACGTGATATGAGATGCGTTACTAAACTGTGGTGAAATATATATCGCGAACTATTAGGGAAGAAACTAAACTCGATTTAATTCCCAATCAGGATATCAGGAAATAATGGCGAATCTCAAAGTGGGCCTCGTCCCGCTT